>OX596010.1:41073832-41360346 GCA_951394025.1 Heteromyza rotundicornis
ACGGAGTTATAGGGCGACTTGTGCGAACAAATTTTACTTACTTCTGAATTACTGTAGCTAGAAGGCTATTCTTAACCGGGTTGGAAAGCTAATTTGATAACAAAAACAACGGTCTAAAATACGTCACAATCCGATCAACACAAACAGCGTTATTTTATTAGCAAAGTCAAAAAGTTTTAGTTCATACAAAAATTCATCCTTAAAATTCTAAAAATTATTTCCAATTTTAATCTTAAAAAAGTTCGCCATTGGTGTTTCGAGATTTTAATAGTGGAATTGGACTCCGTCGGCTTTGTGGTCCTGGTTTCCACTTTCCTTTCCAATTTTTGTTGTGGCGTCCCGCACCTGAGCCAAGTTGTTGCTGGACATCGATTTTATCGAAGTCCAGCTGGTGAATTGATTCTGTAAAGAATCGTGCGAGGGATTTCAGACAGGTCGGTCTGGTCCCGGAAATCAAGTGTGTCAGTGAGTGGTCCCGTAAACCAAGTGCACATAAAGGCATGATTTTTGTCATTAGTATTTTTTTTTCTAAAATACTATCGTTTGACAGATTTCCGTTTCGTTTGACAGATTTCCATTTGTGTGTATTTGCGGTTATATTTCAGAGTAGGTTTTGAAAAGTTTAGTTATTGGGTTTTCGCGTATTCGTATGGTTCGTTCGACCGGGGATACCATAGCGTGATGGTCGGCTTTAATCCCACGCTTCGCGACTGTGCCATTCGGGCAATTAGGGATTTTAATTATCGCGTGGGAATTTTTGGATTTTAGTTTTTTTATAAAGTTTAGTTAAAAATAGCGCGATAATTTTTTGTTGCCAATCTTTGTTATAAACTTAAATTTGCTAAAATTTAATTCAAGCGTAAAATTATAATTTCTTCTTAAATAAAAAAAAAGGATTCGCTCCCACCGGGTACTTGTCAATTCTGAATCACTGCCAAATGTACAAAAGAGCATAACTGCACAAGGAAACTACTAATATGTGGAGGTAATGCACAAATGTAGATTTTGTTGTTGCAGTGTAAAATTCTAAAAATTATTTCCAATTTTAATCTTAAAAAAGTTTAAATCAACTGGCGGAGATTTATTGTCTTGTTCAGGGACACCCTGTATAGTATGTTGGAAAAAAACATAATTGGCAGTCAAAATAACATATGATGATAAATCTGGCCAATTTTTCAAAAGCTGTACGACTCAAGCCTTGCTTGCTTAGTAAAAACACAAAGAACTCGAACAATTTTAGCTAAACTCAAAATACCCAAAAAAAAAAAAAGATGACGCAAATAAAATTGAGTGGATTGAAGGTAGGAAGTCCTTTGTCCATTTTTTTGCGGCTTTCGCTTTGTTTGTTTCATTTTGTCGCGGCTTAAATTAGCGACAGAATTTTGTTTGTTGTTATTGTTGTTTATTTGTTGCCCCTTTGCTCGGGGCGACGGGTGAACAAAACCGAAGGGAAAAACACAGACCGAAAGCGCGTACTGACACTTTTATTATATTATTCTTTTTTTTTATTATATTGTTCTTTTTTATTTATATTATTTTGGTTTAATTAAACCAAATTGGACACTCGCGGGTGGAATGCAGCCGGGCGGAGAATTGACAACTGCTGTCAAGATCTCTTATGCCCTTTTGTTACAACTTCGTTTTAGAAGTTTGTTGATGAGCTTTTACGATCCGATGTTGGGGATGGCATTGCGCGAAACTATACTTACGGGACGAAGACATAATATGAAAAAAAACTAGACAATCTGAGAAGATCTTTCACATATAGGTGTGGGTAAAGCCCCGGCTGCGAATACTGGCTTCTGCGTAGGTCGCGCTCATGTGTGGGGGGGAGATGTTTGAGAAATGGAAAGTGAGCTCCATATATACGTTCATATAGACAAGAATTAGATCTTTTTAGGCAGGGAAAGAGTGCGAACAGTTTTTAGTGGACTTGCGATTTCTTTTTAATTTTTAATTATACCCCCACACTCACTGTGGCAGGGTATACTAACTTTGACACAACGTTTGTAACGCCCATAAGGGGGAATGTCCGGTATGGAAAAGTATATATATTCTTGATCAGCATCACCGCCGGAGTCAATTTAGCCATGTCCGTCTGTCTGTCCGTCCGTCCTTCCGCACGATAGCGGTCGAAGTTTTGGAGATATCGACTTGAAACTTTGGGTACATGTTTTTCTCGTGAATACTGAGATCAAGTTCGAGCATCAGCCAAATCGAACAAAAACTGGGCCTGGCTCCCATACATCGAAAAAAAGGTTAACATTTTTCAAGTCTTTTTTATTGCTGCATTCGATTGGAAATGTTTAGAAACGTATTTTTGACATGTTCAGAGGTTCCGAAATCTCATATATAAGGGTCAAAATGGGGTCTTGAGACAAATTTTTTTTTTGGTCGATTTGATATGGTCCTGGCTCCAAAACTATTTATAGGTCGCTCAAAATGGGGTCTTGAGACCACATAATTTTATGTTCGAGGTACTTCTTCCTACTGTGTGGGGGTATTTCAGCTTCGGTATAATGTAATGTGCTTTTTTCGAAAGGAGTGGCAAGTCGGTTGTAGCAAGTCCGCCATTGGTGTTTCGAGATTTTAATAGTGGAATTGGACTCCGTCGGTTTTGTGGTCCTGGTTTCCCCTTTCCCTTCCAATTTTTGTTGTGGCGTTCCGCACCTGAACCAAGTTGTTGCTGGACATCGATTTTATCGATGTCCAGCTGGTGAATTGATTATGTAAAGAATCGTGCGAGGGATTTCAGACAGGTCGGTCTGGTCCCGGAAATCAAGTGTGTCAGTGAGTGTGTGTCAGTGAGTGGTCCCGTAAACCAAGTGCACATAAAGGCATGATTTTTGTCATTAGTATTTTTTTTTCTAAAATACTATCGTTTGACAGATTTCCGTTTTGTGTGTCAGTGAGTTTTCGTTTCCATTTCGCGTTCGGTTATTTGCGGTTATATTTCAGAGTAGGTTTTGAAAAGTTTAGTTGTTGGGTTTTCGCGTACTCGTATGGTTCGTTCGGCCGGGGATACCATAGCGCGAGGGTCGGCTTTAATCCCACGCTTCGCGACTGTGCTATTCGGGCAATTAGGGATTTTAATTAACACGTGGGAATTTTTGGATTTTAGTTTTTTTATAAAGTTTAGTTAAAAATAGCACGATAATTTTTTGTTGCCAATCTTTGTTATAAACTTAAATTTGATAAAATTTAATTCAAGCCTAAATTATAATTTCTTCTTAAATAAAAAAAAAAAGGATTCGCTCCCACCGGGTACTTGTCAATTCTGAATCACTGCCAAATGTACAAAAGAGCATAAGTGTACAAGGAAACTACTAATATGTGGAGGTAATGCACAAATGTAGATTTTGTTGTTGCAGTGTAGTTTTTTGTTACACTTCTACAAAAGTGCACAAGTACACTCACAAGTACACCTGTCGTGAATACCATTTATGTACTATCGTTTTGAATAAACGAATATGTGTTTTATTCTAATGGCCGGAAATTAGGTAAAAGTAAAAATCTAATATGAAAATGGAGATGAAATGTGAAATTAAAAACATTTCCGCTGCTGATTTGGAGGTAAAGCTACAGCGACTTTCCTCCTCATACCACTATTCCAATTTTTTTCCTGCTAGAAATATTTTTATTGGATGCAGAAAGCTGCGTTTTTCAAAATATAATATGTCTGCACTGTCAATTACCTGTATATTTCGGAGTATGTGACTTTTGAATTCCTTGAATATCGTCGCTAAATGAGACAGACTTTTCAAAAGACACCGATTTTTCTGAAAATAAATAGAGTGTTAAAATTGTGTGTAGTCATGTTACACTGACAGCTTTAAGAATATATAATTAATATTTTTTTTTCGGAGTAGGTTTTGAGTGCGGTAAGACTACACGATGCGTGCAAATAATCTATACTGCTTAATAAAAATATTATATGAACACGGTGTTCTCAAGAACTACCGGACCGATCTTAATAACTGTTTAAACCATTTTCGACCGCAGTTCGTTATATCGAAGATTGATTTGCCAACTTTTAATAATGCTTTAGTTCACGATGTTATATGAAGATAGTTGGTTATACCTCTGATTGCCGATCTTATAACATATTTTGAAAGATCTTGGTCTACATAATGGTTTTTCTGGAGTAGCCCATTTCCGCCTACACCCAGTAGTAAATTTCGCAAGGCCTCTCCGCTAGAGGCATGCCTGCACGCCTGTTATGGGAAGAAATTGCACATTCCATCCTCGCTTCTAGTGGAGGCATGATAGTATGCCTGCGCTAGAAGGGAGATGGGGTGGTGTCAATGGATTTTCTACGCAATGTGCTTAAATATTTAGAAGATATTTTATGTTTTTCGAACTCTTGTTTTTAAGTTTTAGTAAAAATGGTGAAAATGGCTTTGAGCAGATTTAGAACCACAATTTTTGAACGAATTATTTGATTAGTATTATATTTTTTAAGTTTTTTAAAGGAACACAGTATTGTGGAACATTATTTTGTCGTATCTCTTTCAGATTAGGAAATAAAATGGAATACCTAAGCTCTAAAAGGATTTTTTTTCCAAATTCAAATATTTTTAGTAATATTTAATTAATCAATCTAATTAAAATAGTTGATTTCCAGATTGATGTAAAGAAAATCTCTTGAATTTTCTAAAACATTCAAATTTCCTACAATATCACATATTGATTTGGAAATATTTTAGGAATATGATTTATTTTATTAGCAAAATTGATTTATATATACCGACATTTGAGAATTCATTTTTGGAGGTACTGCAAAGTGGCCATCTATGATAATTACTACATTCTTTTATAGAGGAGGAGAAATCAAATTGAATTAACTCTAAACATACAATTTGCTATGCAACCGCATTAAGGAGTCGATAATGTGTATGATTTTTTCAATTCGAATTATTACGATAAATTTCTGCAATTTCTATAAAAAAAAACTAAAAGTTACAAAAAATTAAATTTATGTTTGAAGTAAATAAAATGCTTAAATACCTTTCAAAACACTCATCTAAAAAAAATACATAACATCTAATATACGCAGTTAGATCGTAGTAAAATAATGCCATCAGTAGACGAACGTGCTAAACGGCCGCACACGTCTTGTCAGTAGCCAAGTGTCCCGGGTTCAATTCTCAGCTCGGCCAAAACGCTCAAGTAAGTAAATAAAAATTTATATGAACTAAAAGTTCGAAAATATAATATGAGAATCATAAAATATAACATTTATATGCCAAAAATCTAATTTACAATGAGTTAAAAATATAAATTTAATTTAAAATGAACAAAAAAGGGAAATTCTAAAAATAGATGTTCCCAATATATTTTTTGGGCTATTTTTAGCTCAGCCAATAGCGTCAGAACGAGGAAACGGAGGGAAATAAAAAGACACCATCCAACTCCGCTTCTACGACCTTGCCTGCCAGCAGGCATACGCATGGAAGCGACAGACGTAGGCCTGTTTATTTGTCCCGTTTCATATAAAAAAGAAGTAAAGGTTGGAAGCGGGGAGGGAAGGCATCCGAACTCCTAAAGAGGCATACTGGCATGCCTGCAGACCCCTTCTTTTGACCACTGGGCAGTTGCGTTTGCGCAAAGTTACGTTGAGAAAGTTTTTAAAAGTGGATAAAACAATTTTTTGAAAAAAACATAGATACTATTTTGTTAGTTAGGGTTCAATCTAACTAAAAAACATTGGATACATAGACTTTTTACCAATCCCCCGCCCCCACCAAAACCATAAAACTTACCTAAAAAATTTTGGGTATTCAACGATTTTTAAAAAATATGACAACAAACTTTTTTAATTAAAATTTTTGTTGGTGTTTTTTAATTTGAACCTTTACCTATTGAAGAAAAGAAATAAGCAATCGCTTAAATCAAAATAAATACTTGCACTTCAATTACCCAAACAACGTTGCAAACGCATAGTTCTCTCTATACGTACTAGGGATGTCAATTTTCGAGACCTTTGGCAATACCGGGATTCAAAAATGCAATCCCCGGGATTAGTCCCGGGACTTGGATTTTTTTCAATTCAACCAAAATGTAGTATACAAGGGTTATATTACATCGAATTGAATTGCTTTTAATATACTCATTATTATTTTTTTTGAAATTGTGCAGATAATCTAGCAATAATAAAGGTTTTTATTGGATTTTTTTGAAATTGAGTTAATTGCACCTTTGATTTGGAATATTGGAAAAAAGTTATGTAGAATAAAATACTGATTGGAATCAATTTGGTCTCTGCAGTCTTAGGTTTCCGGTCAGAATAAGATCATTTTAAAAATTTGTTGTTTGATCCACATTTTTCGACCAACTCTAGACTGGCATATTTTGTCGAACATTTTAATATACGGAACTGGAAATTGTATTTCATGTCCCGAACGAATTTCGATGTATTTTTTGATCAGACTTCCATTTAAACAAAATGGATTTGAGTGCTTTATAGTCTGTTTGGAACTATTTTTTGCTTAAATTTGTTGATGTAATGAAAGTAGTCTTTAATTTCCTTCATGCATTGATAGAAGTATCTGCAATGGGTATTGTATATTTTTATAAAACTCTTATTGTTTATGTACGAGTTCATCAATCCACCTTTAGCCCATTTTATTTAAATTTGTTCATTAAACCAAAAAAAATAATTTTTCCAAATCACTGAAATAATTGTCCTACACTCAGAAAAAAATACTATTAAATTTGGTCAATAGGATAAATTACTATTGAAATAATAGTAGAAACTAATTGAATTAATAGGAAAAACTAATTATAATTTTGATTTAATCATTTTTCCTATTAATTCAACTATTTTCTACTATTATTTCAATAGTAAGAGCATCCTATTGACCAGATTTAATAGTATTTAATAGGATTTTTTTTATGAAAATTTATAACCCATAACCGACCAGTGATGCACTTGCGCAACAAGCTGGTACACCGGAACCGGAAGTCAAAAAAATTTACGTGTAGTGTTTTTTGACCAAAATAAGCAATCTAAAAATCTCGAAAAAATTAGAATTTTTTTGCTCTGGACGGAAATGGGTTAGCTTTAATAAGTGAGGTCAAAGGTTAAACTGGGTTAAAGCTATCTTGTAATAAGAAGACCCATTTTGGTTGTTTGATCAAGTCTGACTGACTCTTTATTTCATATCTCTTTTATTCTATGCACATACCCTCGATAGCACTCGTAAGCGTGGGGTGTCATATTTCCATTAGCTCAAGAACGATACCGATGGTATGTGCCCACTCAGCATAAAGTCAAGTGGTCTAATAAACTTGTATATAATGTATATTTATTAGCACCACACCTCTCTTTTTAGGAAGAATAAATGTATATACAAATGTTAATTATAAATTTCTTCTTACATTTATTAACTTTAATATTTTAGCGTCTGAAAGCATATATCTAAAAGCTTTCCACTACTTTTTCAACGAATTTGAAAAAAAGTCAAAACGGCGAAACTACCCTCCCATGGGTAGGGTAGTTTTGCCAAGGGGTATAATTTAAAAACGAGCTGACTTTTTCGGTAAATATAATATTTTATTTAAGTATTGAATACACTAGTTTACAAATAATTAATCGTTGTTTATAACATTGTGCAAACTATATTTTCTAAACTAATTTGGGGTCGCTGAACTCGAAAATCACTATTATTTTTCTTTCCTTGGGGCCGTTCGCGAAATATTGTTAATTTTCGAAATTTGGGGTTGTGCTCTACTTACTTTAGAATATTTCAATAACGATAATTTTGATTGAAGGTAGCTTTTTACTATTGCAAAGATAATAAACCGGTTTTATAAGGCAACAAACATAAACACACCCAGAGAAATACTTACCTTGATTTAGGAAAAGCGGCTATCAAATTGAGGAAAAACGGGATTGAAATTTCTTTAATATAAGGAAACTTTTTTCTTTGTTTTAGAGAAAAAAAATCTATGAAAGGAAGAATTTTTTCCACAATTTTAGGGAATTTTTCTATAATTTCCGGAAAATGTTTGCCTTTGTTTTAAAGAAAATATTCTCTGAAAGAAAGAAATTTTTCCATAAATTTAGGAAATATTTCTTTAATTTGGAAATGTTTTTTTTTTATTAAAACTATTGTTTTTTCATACAAGAATAACTAGTACTACTACTAATTTTACTACAACTACTAATTCTACTACTATAGTATTATTATTATTGAACGGGATATGCACTGCGTCCAATAGTGAACTATTGTGCCCCGTCAAGGACTTATAGCAACTCTATAAGTCCTATCCCATTGAGAAATTGTAGTATCGCGCCTACTTCTAGGAATTTCAATATGTGTTCTGGTATTTGGTGGTCGCCCAGATATCTTTTCCGTTTTTGCATGAGTGCGGGGCACTCTCCTAAGATATGTTTTGAAGTTTCAGTGTCCTCCGTGCAAAACCTGCATTTGTCGGTTGATACTATTCTCAGTTTTGATAGGTGGTAGTTTAACCTACAATGTCCTGTCAAGATCCCTGTAATTATTCTTATATATCAATGAGAAACATTTTTCTGGCTAAGACGTCAGTTCAATCGGTTGTGCGAATAAAAAATCTGCTCTCATAAAATCAATTTTTATATCGGAAATTCTACTTTAAAAATATTGAAACAGCCCCGAGGCTTCGTGCGATAGTACAGTGACGCGTTTGCATAGGGCTCGCGATCACTTGCTTGGACACTTTTGTGAAATTTAAAAACAAAACGAAAATTTTTGCCAAATAAAATCACAATTCGAATTCGCTTCATCAACAAAAACTTTATCCCGCGCAACATATCTGCTAAAACATTACACATTCTTTATAAACAAAATATAATCGGCTGATCCACTGACAGCAAAGTCAACACAGCGTTGACGTTAAAATTTCCCTCAGAAAAAAAATATCCCAAAAAACATCTGTTTGCAGCGATCAGCGAGTACACAAATCGCATCGCGCCATCTATGCGTCGCTTTTCTAATTAGGGTGACCAGAACCTTAAAAACGCGAAATTAGTACCAGTGTGACCGCTCGTCATGCAACGTACCCCTCCGTCATCAGTAGACAGTGGACGAAATGGTACAGCTCATCAGCAGCTGCAACTACAACAACAACTTTTGCAACCCCTGCAGCCACAGCAGGACGGTGCGCAGCAGCAGCTTCCGCAACAACAACAACAACCTATTCAAATTCCCTCGCCAGATATACAGTGGAGTTCCCATATCGATACTGCACACGCAAACACAGGTAACTCTGTATCGTCAATTTCTTTGGTTGACACCCCTAGCAAATATATTGAAATCCCCGTAGGCCTTACCCCCATTCCTGACTCAAGTGAGACGAATAGCGGATTTTCTGAAATCGCTAATCGCATAACACTACTCGCTCCATTATTACAGGTCAAAAGAGCAAAATGCCGACAGTGCAGACAGGAATCGACATTTACTTCGCAAAGCGAGTACTATCGTCCCCCTCTAATGGGAATAGGCATCCCGCAAAAATTCAAAAGACGAATCCCGTTAAGCCATCTCTCGAGCTTGGGCAAAATCGATATGCGATTCTTGCTGAAGAAAATGATTCGGATCCCAAGCCGAAATCGCAAAAACCCCCACCTATCTACCTGCGTGAGCGAAACTCTAATTCGCTCATCAAAGATATAACTCAATATATTGGTCCTAATAATTTCCACGTGATTTCTATTCTCAGGGGACAAGTACACGAAACAAAAATCCAAATTTACAGCGAATCCAATTATAGAAAAATTGTCAATCTCTTTGATAAGCTCAAAAAGAGCTACTACACCTACCAGCTCAAAAGTTCCAAAGGCCTCTCAGTCGTACTGAAAGGTATCGAGCCTTTCGTAGAATGCGACGAAATCAAAACTGCACTAAGCGATGAAGGCTTCCAAATAAAGTCCGTATTCAATATCCAGAATCAAAAAAAAATCCCACAACCCCTTTTTCGTGTGGAACTAGAGTTCGACTCGAAATTGCTCAAAAAAGGTGAACCCCACCCGATATACTCGCTCAGATATCTGCTACATCGCAAAATCACAATTGAAGTGCCTCACAAGCGCAGTGGACCGATTCAGTGTCATAACTGCCAAGAATACGGCCACACAAAGTCTTACTGCACTCTTCCCAGCGTGTGCGTAATTTGTGGAGAAACTAAAGAGGATTCCACTATTAAAAAATGTAGTAATTGCGGTGGCAATCACACTGCTAACTATAGAGGCTGTGCAGTCTATCAAAGCTTCATAAAAAAGACGGAAAATGTGACGCAAAAACATGAAACAGGGAAAACCCAAAAATTTCCTCCGCTATCCGCTGCACAATCCTTCGCAAACCCACTTACAAAACAAGGCGTTTCCTACGCCAGTGCCTTAAAAAGCGTTCACTCTGCCACTGTGCACGCGCAACCTGCTCCTCCTAGTAGTAGCCTTGAACAAACTCTACAAATATTCATGCATAATATGTCTCAATTTATGTCTGGTATGCAAAATATGATGCAAGAAATGATAAAGAATCAAAGTCTTTTACTACAACATCTCATGTCTAAGCCATGAATGGTTTAAAAATATCATTCTGGAATGCAAACGGCCTGTGTCATCACAAACTAGAACTTCTCGAGTTCTTGAAAGAGTCCAGCATAGACGTTATGCTAATTTCTGAAACACACTTCACTGAAAAACACTTTTTCAATTTACCAGGATACAGACTCTATGACACAAAGCATCCAAGCGGAAACGCTAGAGGTGGAACCGCCATTCTCATTAAAAGTCGTATAAAACATTACGCTCTCCAGAATTATTGCACAGAATATATTCAAGCGACAAGTATTTCTCTCGATGAATACTTAAAAGGCCTAACATTAACAGCTATATACTGCCCGCCCAGACACAAAATATCTGAGCAACAATTCCAGACTTTTTTCCATTCTCTTGGACAAAAGTATCTCGTTGCCGGCGATTTCAACGCCAAACATACATATTGGGGTTCTCGCCTTATATCGCCAAAGGGCAGGCTCCTGTTGAACACTGTCAACAGACTCGGTCTTGACGTGATCTCTTCTGGCACGCCAACTTACTGGCCAACTGACAGTCGCAAAACCCCCGATGTCATAGACTTTGCAGTCTTCAAAACTGTAAAAAGGAGCCAATTGTTTATTGAATCCTCTCTAGATCTCTCATCAGATCATACGCCTACTATTATCACAATAAAGTATGCGCCAAGTTCTGAGGCCAATCCACCAGATAAACTGACCAGCAAACTCACAAACTGGCTCAAATATCGAAAGTATATAAGCTCCCACATTATCCCTAATGTGTCACTAAAAACGGAAGTTGAAATTCACACAGCTGTTAGAAATTTCACACTCTTGCTTTCCCAAGCAGCTGCAGCGGCCACTGCCGCCCAAATCCCAAAAAGTTCAACTCGCAGCTATGCAAAGTGTACTCCAAAGGACATAGAGCAGTTAATAAAAAATAAAAGGAAAATACGTCGCGATTGGCAAAACAACAGATCCCCAAATCTGAAAAAACAGCTTAATGATGTCTCTCGAATTCTAAAAAAGCAGCTTGAGAGGAAATCCGAAAGAGAATTCCAGCTATTTGTTGAACATCTCGCACCCACAAAATCAACAAACTACTCGCTCTGGCGAGCTGCAAAAAATATGAAAAAACCAATACTGACAGAACCCCCTCTAAGACTGCCAAATGGAAACTGGGCCAGAAGCGATGTAGAAAAGGGTGCAGCTTTTGCCAACCACCTAAAAACCGTGTTCACCCCGAACACGACAGCTGGAGATATCCCAATACCAACATTAATCCCACATAATACCTCTTGTACAATCGCGATTAAAAAAAACGAACTTATGGAGGCAATAAACAAAAGCTTGGACCCGAAAAAAGCACCAGGACCGGACTTGATAACGCCAACAATGATAAAAGAACTGCCAACAGTTGCAATAACCCACTTATTGCACATATTTAACGCGATTCTCAGAACATGTCACTACCCAGATGATTGGAAACTATCTCAAGTTACAATGATTCCCAAATATCGAAACTCTTCTTGTAATATCGAAACTCTTCGAAAAACTTTTAATAAAATTGATTCTACCGAAAATTCTAGAAAAACAAGTGATTCCCGATCACCAGTTTGGCTTCCGCCAAAAGCATGGCACTATTGAGCAAGTGCACCGCATTGTTGACTCAATAAAAGGCACTTTCGAAAATAAACAGTATTGCTCCGCTGTTTTCCTCGATATCACCCAGGCCTTCGATAAAGTCTGGCACGAAGGACTTATTTACAAACTACAGCATATTCTTCCCGCTAATATGCACTGTCTACTCAAAAACTACCTCACGAATAGAAAATTTGTAGTAAAATACAAAAGCTTTGTCTCCCGAAAATACGAAATACTGGCCGGAGTACCACAAGGCAGTGTCCTCGCGCCCCTGCTATATATTCTCTATACTGCAGATATGCCCAAAAGTGATAGAACTCTCATATCGACTTTTGCTGATGACACTGCTATCATGTGCTCTCACTCAAACCCTGACATGGCATCTCTATACGTGCAAAAACACTTGGACACTCTAAGTAATTGGCTACATCGATGGAAAATCAAGGTCAATGAATCCAAAAGCTGTCACTTAACCTTCACTCTAAGAAGGGGCACGTGTCCTGCTCTGAAGATTAACGGCCAAGTCGTCCCTGAAAGTTCCGAAACCAAGTATCTTGGAATGCATCTCGATCGCCGACTCACATGGCATAAACATATTGAATCCAAAATCACTCAGATCAAATTAAAGCAATTGGAACTAAATTGGCTAATCTCAAGGGCATCAAAGCTAAATCTCACATACAAAGTCCAAATATACAAAAGTATAATAAAACCCATATGGACATATGGAATTGAACTCTGGGGCACTGCCTCTCCCTCGAACGTGGAAAAACTCCAGAGAGTCCAATCTAAAATCCTGAGACAAATTGCCAGAGCCCCTTGGTATATAAAAAATACTAACATCCACAGAGACCTGAATATACCAGCAGTAAAAGACGAAATTCCGAAATTTACCTCGAAGTACAAGCAGAAGCTCATGTTTCACCCAAACATTCTAGCTAGAAATTTACTGAGACCTCTGAATCCCTCACGTCTCAAACGAAACTAATATATTCCCCATATATTAGTTACGATAACTCTGCATTGCCTAAATCAATGGATATAGGGCAAATAGTTTTAATCTGAATATTATAAAAATAAGCTGAATTTCTGAATTTTTGAAAAATCATTGTTAGACCTAAGTTATTATTTAGGTGATTCAATTGAATAAAACTACTATAAAAAAAAAAAAAAATTTTTTCTGGTTGAGTTGTGTATCTTGTGCGCTCTTAAAGTTTTGCTAACAGACCATTAACTACTTATAATAATTCGACACAATTTTCTCAAAAAGATCGAGCTAATTAGCATTAATCAATCTGAAGTTCTTGTGTTCAATTCAAGCTTAATAAAACTTGCAACAAGTTTCGAATATTTCTCTTATTGAAAGAAAGTAAGAAAGAAAAAAATATATATAAACAAATCCCGCGCAAACAGCTGTGAAGAAAAATAAGAACACAGCGAAAAACAGCAAAAGAAAATACAACAGCAATGGCCAATGCACCATCAACAATAAAGCGCGCTCGCGATGCAACCTCTCTTGCTCAAGCTTCACCTCTTTCGAAAACACCTAGAATGTCCGACTATGCTTCGTCGCCGAAGCTATTGCATCTCATCGACCAACGGTTCTCCAAGCAAAACGAATTGCTCACCAAACAGAACGAGATGATAACTGCAAGAATTGAAGAAAGTGAGCGCAGAATTCTTGAGGAGCTCCGCTCAAACGTTGCCGCCATCAAAACTGATTTATGTGCAATCACTGAGAGAGTGAACCAACTAGAAATAGTTGCGTCTGAGATGAATGCAATGAAAGCTGATATATGCCTATTGAAATCTCAGCTAGCCCGTCAAGAAAACTCAGCTATATCATGTGACTTACGTATAAATGGCATTCCATACCACGAGCGCGAAAATCTTTTCGATATTTTTGCTAATTTGTGCAATACAATAAAAACAAATGAACCAAATATTAAAAACATTTTTCGTTAAAACACCAACAATAAAAAAGATAACAAACGCGAACGCGAATCTCTCGACGGCGTTGTTGTTGTAAAACTAACTTCGCCATTTGATAAAAACAATATTTTAAGATCAATCGCTATATTTAAACGTAATACCAAAGACATTATGCGACTGCATCACATTGGCTTCGATTCGAATGCGCCAATATATGTAAATGAATGTCTAACCAAGCCAAACTTCACTATACTAAGAGCAGCAATACGTCTTAAAAAGCTAAATCAGTTGACGTCTGCTTTTTCGATGCGGGGGCTGGTATATGTTAAGAGAGCCGACAGCGACAAAGCCTTTCGCATGGACTCCGCTGAACAACTCGACTTTTTTTTGGTTCACATGTGGATGTCTCCACTCAAAATCAGCAAAGCAACAATGTTGATATGTTTCGTAGAGAGTCTCTCAATGAGAACAGGAATGAAGATATTGCAAGTAGTAGTGCTGCCACCCAGTATTAATATACAACCTATTTTTATTTTTATTTTTACTATCTTATTTTATTATTATTTATTATTCTTATCATTCATAACCTAACTTTCTCGAAACAATATTCAATTTTCAAAAGTTCGCACACAACTGCAGGCGTTGCTTTTATATTAGTTTACCCTTCTAAAATCAATGAATTCCCGAAATAATATCCGTGGTAATTCCAAGGACAGTGCGTTTAGTATGGTACGGATCTTAGGTAGACAGAGGCAAGGTATTAAAATTGTTCACATCAACGCTCAGAGCCTGACCAACAAAATCGATGAGTTTCGTTATATTTTTGAGCACTCCAACGTTGATGTGATCTGTGTTTCAGAAACTTGGTTCCAAATTTGCTTTCACGATAACTTATTTAAGATTAATGGATATAGAATGTTTCGTGCGGATAGGCTAGGTCATGCTGGTGGTGTTGCTATTTTCGTGAGGGATGGTATTGTATGTAAAGTGAATTGCAAGTCCAGTTCTAATGACGTCATCGAATACTTGTTCCTTGATGTGATTTATGAATCCAAAAAGCTTCTTGTTGGTAATGTGTATAGACCCCATCGCTCTAATGACACTTCAACCTTTCTTGATAAAATTGAATCCTTGACCCTTTCATACTCTGACGTAATTATATCTGATGACTTTAATAGTAACACGCTGATTGAGAGCCACCTAACTGATGCTATGGAATCCCTAGGGCTTTCATCCGTTAACAATATTACCCCCACTCATTTTACTAATACAACAAACTACTTTTATATGACCAACTGTCCATTCCATTGTTTTCCAAACACGACTTGATTTATTTAACGTATGATTTTCAATTACAAACTTCCGCACAATTAATAACCTATCGTGATTTTAAAAACATTGACTATACATCGTTAAATACGGAACTTGAAACTATTGAATGGACTAAAATTTGTTATATGTCATCTGTAAATGATCAATTAAGTTTCTTGGAAAACAATATCGTTGATTTATTTAATCGGTATGTTCCATTAAAGTCAATGCGCACAAAATCCAAGCAACCACCATGGTTCACTGCAGACATACAAAATCTAATGCAGACTCGCGATGCGACTTATAATCGATGGAAAAGATTTAAAACAACGGAGTTGCACACACTTTATCTGAAAGTTAAAAACCAAGTTGTAAAGGAAATCAAACAAGCAAAAACTCATTTTTACGAAACCAAATTCAACTCAGCAATAGGCAGTAAACAAACGTGGCAGACTATAAAACAAATTGGTATTCACAAATATGCTTCATGTACCACTAATGACGTCAATGTCAATGAACTCAACAATAACTTTGTAAATGTTTCAATGCCCACATCTAATTCAAATCACTATACAAACTCTAGCAATGGTTTGAATCCAGATAACAAGTTTAGTTTTGATTGCTTTACCCAGCTGGACGTTCTGCATAGCATTTTAGCCGTCAAATCGTGTGCAATTGGATTTGATGAAATCCATCCAACTTTTTTCAAAGCCTTGATACCAAAACTTCTACCGTTTGTGACTCACTTTTTCAATACCATAGTAACATCGTCTTATATCCCAGTAAATTGGAAACAGGCTAAAATTATTCCGGTTCCAAAGACTAGTGATGATTTTAGACCAATTGCCATCTTACCTTTTTTGTCAAAAGCACTTGAGTCTTTAATGCATAAGCAAATGAATATTTTTTTGGCTAAAAATGCCCTGTTAACCGATAGGCTTTAGAACAAAGCATAGTTGTGTCACTGCTCTGATTGATGTCACGGAGGACATTAGAGGATGTCTTGATGATAATGAAATTAGCTTTTTAGTTCTGTTGGATCACTCTAAAGCTTTCGACACTGTTGATCACGAGGTTTTAAAGATAAAACTACTGAAATTATTTAACTTCTCTGATACTGCTATTCGCCTAATTTCTTCCTATCTAACTGGTAGATCACAGGCGGTGTACCTCAATGTTATGGTTTCAAATTTCCTTCCAGTCATCCTTCCTTCGAGTCCATCCTGGGACCATTGCTCTTTTCATTATATATAAACGATCTTCCTAGCTGTTTGAATTGGTAAAGTCCACATGTATGCAGATGATGTGCAACTATATGCAAGCTGTAAATCTGACTCGATTGACAGTTGTGTGCAACAATTGAATGCAAATCTCCAGCGAGTTTATGAATGGGCAACAGTCAACGGTCTCTGCATTAACCCGAAAAAATCGAAATCTGTGATAATATGTAGGAAAAATGTTAATAGTCTAAATGTCCCAAAAATTGTCCTCAACACTTCATGTATAAATATTGTTAATTCTGCTACAAACTTAGGCATATCTTTTAATAGCACACTTACGTGGTCTAAACATATCAATACCACAATAGGCAAAGTTTATGGGATGCTGCGTACATTATGGGCTACACAGTACTTTACGCCTTCCAGAATCAGACTTCTATTAGCAAAGACCTACCTAGTACCGATAATATTATATGGCTGTGAAATTTTTGCAAATTGCGATGCAATCAGCAATAAAAAGCTAAATGTTTTGTATAACAATATCACTCGCTATGTCTATGGTTTAAAACGAGCAGATCATATATCGCAATTTGCAAAACATTTGTTTGGCACAACATTTAATAATCTTTTAAAAATTCGAACTCTAATCTTGCTGCACAAAGTAATTTATACCAAAGAGCCGGATTATCTTTTCAGAAGAATTCAATTTTTAAGATCAAATCGGTGCAGGAAGGTAGTTCCACTGAGATATGTATACTTGACGTCTGAGCGTCAGTTTTATGTGTATTCAATACGCCTTTGGAATTCCCTACCACACCACTTACAAAATATTAGCAACGCAATTCAATTTAAAAATGAACTATATAAGTACTTTTATTCAAAATAATAAGACCATTTGTTTGCAATAATTTTTGTCTATTGTTCTTGTTTAATTGTATAATTGTAATGCTCCTGTTTTCACTCTTGTTTCCCATAATGCTTATTTTTATTTCTCTTTAAGTTATAATTAAATTGGAATTTTCTATTGTTTAATTTATATAACACATTATTCATTATTAATATTCTTATTATTTAAATGTTTTGTAATCATCGTTTTAAATCATTTGTAATCATACCCCGCAGGTTGGGCTCAATGTAATTTAACGCTCTGTGTAACGCCTAGTGCTATTAATAAGATTTATATCTTTTTGTACTAGGCTTAAAAATTAAAAATAAATAAATAAATACTCTTTTTTGTTAAGTTGATACATTCTTTATGTCGATTTAGGTAGTAAGTCCCTAGTAGTGTTTTTGATTGTTTCAGGCCTGGTAGATTGTCCCAGTATAATTTCCGTAGTTTATCTTCTTCTTCTTTTAATATAATAGAGATGGTCCCTTTTCCCATTCCACAGAATGGTTCTGGCCCTACGAAGGGAGTTTCCACTCCTTTCTTTGCTAGTTCGTCTGCCATTTCATTACCTTCTATCCCTCTGTGACTCGGCACCCAGTAGATACAAACCCGATTGTACAGGCCAAGCGTATTCAGTTTATCAAGGCACTCCCACACCAGTTTAGAGCTTACCTGGTATGATTTTAGTGCTTTGATTGCCGCTTGACTGTCGGATAGGATCGCAATGGTTTGGTTCCGGTATTTCCGTTTGAGGTTGAAGTGAGCGCACCTATCAATGGCATATATTTCCGCCTGAAATATGCTGGTGTATTTACCCATGGGCTCAGAGTATTTTATCCTTGGCCCAAACACTCCTGCTCCTGTACCTTCTTCCGTAAGAGACCCGTCTGTATACCAGGTTATCGTACTTTGGTTTATTGTGTAATTTTCATGTACACCTTCCCACTCCTTTTTATTGCTAAGTTGTGTTGCAAATCGTTTGAAGAAGCTGAACTTCGGTATCATGTTATCTCTTGGTAGTGAGATTTCAGGGTATTGCTTCGTAAGAATACCAATCTCCCGCAACAAGCTGACCCGACGCTTCCTCCAGTTATTCTTAGTATAGCCCTCTTCGCCTGCGTCTGAACGTAGATGTGAAGAGGTGTTAATTCTAAAAGGACTTCTAATGATGCTGTAGGACAGCTTCTCATAGCCCCAGTTATACACACGCACGCTAATCTTTGCATTTTGGTTAATTCATTGATCACCGTTTGCTGATTTGGTCTTCCTACCCATGTTATTGGTTTTTCCCTGCGATGGACCTGCAAACCATAAGCGCCCTCTTGGCTTTCTTTGATACATTATCAACATGCTTTTTCCAGAGTAGTTTCTGATCCAGGGTAATGCCCAGGAATTTTACCTCTGTTTGAAGCTTCACTTCCGTTCCGTCTAACATAATTGGTTTCAGGTGCTTAAGTTTATATTTCCTTGTAAATGGTACAATAGTAGTCTTTGCTGGATTTACATTAAGTCCTACTTTTGTACACCATTTTTTAGTCACCTTCAACCCTTGCTGAATTCTTTCACATAGGGTATATTAAAATTTGCACCTACAAATAATTACTATATCGTCGGCGTAGCCCTGAAATGTAAATCCATCGCTCGCCAATTCTTCAAGTAGTTCGTCCACAACGATGCTCCACATCAGTGGGGATAGCACTCCCCCTTGTGGACATCCTCTCGTTGTAGTTGCTATTAAGGCCCCAGTGCCTGCTGGTATCTCTATCGTTCTAGTTTTCAGCATATTTTTCATCCATAATGCTAGGGTATTACTAACACCTCTGCGGAGAGAGCATCTTTTATGGCCTCGTGTATAGTAGATACTACTAAAATGTACCAGGTCCATAATATTATATATTATATATGTCATACATTTTTATTAGTATTACATACTTTTATTTGGTAGTTTTTGTATACATTAATAGTATATCAAAGTATAAACCACTTCAGAATTCGTTTCCTCACTAATTTTGAAATTTTGAAATGTTTGGCGAGTCGACTGATAAATTCAAATTTCCCACATTGAAGAAAAAGTTATCTTCAAATTGATCACCATGGTTGCAAGTAATGAGAAAATGTTTACTCATTTCAAGGAAAATTTATTCAAACCAGAGAAATTTTTATTCAAACGAGAGAAATTTTTTTGAGGAAACTTTTTCTTTGTTTTTAGGATGTGTAGTTTTCTGAGTGCATACATACATACTCACGAAAAGTTTTATATAAGGGAAGATTGGGAGTCCCGCCGTTCGGAACCGGCAATAAACTGTAGGTCCACAATTATCATATACACTTGCCCATGATAATTAAGAAGATCGGCCACAATCCCTAAAGGGTTGTATCGCCAAAATACACTCAGGAAACTACACATCCTAAAAACAAAGAAAAAGTTTCCTCAAAAAAATGTCTCTCGTTTGAATAAAAATTTCTCTGGTTTGAATAAATTTTCCTTGAAATGAATAATAATTTTCTCATTACTTGCAACCATGGTGATCAATTTGAAGATACCTTTTTCTTCAATGTTGGGAAATTTGAATTTATCAGTCGACGCGCAAAACATTTCAAAATTTCAAAATTAGTGAGGAAACGAATTCTGAAGTGGTTTATACTTTGATATATTTATATATTTATGTATACAAAAACTACGAAATAAAAGTATGTAATACAAATTAAAATGTATGACATATATATAATATTATGGATCTAGTACATTTTAGTAGTATACTACTATAGTAGTAGAATTAGTAGTAGTACTAGTTATTCTTGTAAAAAAAAACAATTATTCTTAATAAAAAAAAAAATTTCAAATTGAAGAAATATTTCCTAAATTTATGGAAAAATTACTTTCTTTAACCCTTAAAGTCCTAAGACCGTCTACAGAAGGTCATCACTAAAATGCAATTCTATTCAAACTCAATTCTTTTCACGCTCTAAGCGTTAGACTTTATTCATCGGTATGAATTTACCTATCGAATGGTGTCGGTTTCAACGCGATCCGGTGACAGTTTTAAAAGTTACAGCAACTTCTGTCAAAAATTTTGTAAAAACAGGCGCGAAAATTACTAAAAATGTTCGTATAAATTCAAATTAAAAAAAAAATACTTCTCAACAGCTCAATCGACTCCGGTAAGATGTTTGAAGGTGTATTTTAATATTTTGTTGGTAGTTTGATTTGTGAATCAAAATTGTGGTTCAAATCGAGTTTTTTGTGAAGACCTTCTGTAGACGGTCTTAGGACTTAGGAGAAATTTACACTGGAGCAATAAATGATAACATCTTTTTGCCTGATAAACCAAACATTGGAGTAACAGGAAATATTGTAATCAGGGGCCGGTTCGCGTAAGCCGATAGTGAACGAAACCGACAGTGTGAGTATCGGTTTTGGTTCGCGTAAGCCGATACTCGACAAAAAAGTATGAAAATTACCGATAGTTGAAACCGACACCTTTTGATGTGTCGATTTCACTGATTTTTCAAACAATTGACAAAAAAAACTGTTGCGCTCGCAAAAAAAATTAAAAAATGCTGGCAAAAAGTAATTTAATTTATCTTTAACCACATTTTGCGTCCAATTGAAATTTTTGGTTTGGACCGACCACAAATACGCACACTGCAAAGTGAAATGTGTTATTCATACACACCTAAAGTGTGTAAAACTTGTAGACACATTTTATACACAACTTTGCGTGTATAAACACTGTAAGTGCTTTTAAAATACACGCATGCGTGTTAATAGAACATGCCAAAATCTTGAATGTGTGTTTTTTATTTATCAAAATAAATATACACTTAAAAATGTGTGTTGTGTGTAAAATTATACACCAAAAGATAGGTTTACTTTGCAGTGCAGCCAAGAAAAAACTGACACAAAAAAGGAAAAGTCTCTTCAAAACCGGCGGCGTACCGTACGACGTTTTTGCTTTTAAAACCAAATCATTTCAATAAGCCGTATTGGATTTGAGACATCCCTCAGCATTCTTTGTCGTCTAACAAGATCAAAACCCTCATCGCTGTCAACATCCAACAGAACATGCCCCAACGGACACATTTCTTGATCACTTTCGTGTTATTTTGTTATTTAAACTTCTTTTTTTCAATTTAAAATCTGTCATTTGACAGTTGTCAGCTGTTTAAATGACTTGTTCGCAAATAATGTAATAAATTTTGTGTGCTTACGCAAATAGCACTCGACTTTTATTTTATCGGCTTGCGTGAACCAAATTTGCACTATCGGTTTGGTTGTGTCGATTTCAACTATCGATTCTGTGATAGTCGAGTATCGGCTTACGCGAACCGGCCCCAGGTAAAATATATGTTTTCAAAATAAATTTTGGTTTTTTTATTGTCTGTTAGTATTTACCTGTATTGATCAATGTACTAAGCATTTATTTCGAAGAAAAAAACGATTTTTTATACTGCACAAGTTTTATTCCCAGTTTACTTATCCAATTCTTTAATGTTTAAAGACAATCTATATGGTTCATCTATCATTAAATTAATTGAACATTCATATTTTATTCATTACGTACTCCAATGATTCATGAATTTAAGTAGTTATCAGTAACCTTATTTTACCAAAACCTTATTTTACCCGAACGCATAATCCAATACCATAGTACAACAACTAAGCACAAGCATTAAGCCATGCAATGGTCCAAATTAGTTTGCACTTTTGCTTCAACTCGCCACAGAACAACAAGTTTCTGAAATTGTAATAAGAACTCCAGAATTATTCCTGTCCAAATAAGTACAGTCGTCGATTATATATATTCTATTGTGGATTTATTTGATTTAATATTTGACATTCCGTATAACGATTTCGTAACGTCTAAATGAGGAACACGCAACTGGACACCCATTGCATGGACAATTCAGCTTTGAAGACTCAAATTACCTTGGAGGTCATAGCTAGTAGGATAAATTGGAGGTTATAGGCCTGTGGTACCCTTATCGTGGGACCAAGTGAATTCCAGCCGCATGTACAGCATCAGTAAAAGTGAAAATTAAATAAAAATTTCCTTTAAATGAGCTAAGAACTTCTTAGTTTTTGATTTAAAGCTTTTTAGTAAATGATATTCAATCAATTACAAATTTCATCTCTTCTAAATTAGTAAATCTAAGTGTAAAGATTAGCACAAGTGTAACGTAACGTAAAGGCATAATGTGCTATGCTTGATTGTTAATTTGCTAATACATGCATTAAGTCTCCAAAATATAAAAAAAAAAGAAAAATTCCCAAATAACCATCGTCATTGTCGTCGTTTGGCCATTCGTCGCATCGGTGCCGGGAACATTTGGTAAGTGCATTTGATATGTAATTTCCATTCAAAATGTAGTATTATTAATAATTAGCAAAGACACAAACCGATATATCATTTAATGATCGGCTCTCATTATTTGTTGTAAATGGTTCGAAAAATTCCTCGTTAGATTGTCATCGCATTCCTTTTGTGCTTTTCTGACTAAAGGCCTGCGCACACAGAGGCGTTATTCGTGCCGCAGGCGGTTTCGAAATAAATTTTGTCAAAAATCATTGTATTTTCGAAAATAGAGCGTTTTTTTTACAGCCTTTTCCCATAGTAATACAATAAATAACAAAAACAAAAAGCCAGAACCATTTCGAATGAGTTTGAAAATAAACTTTTTTACTGTATCCATAGTAAAAAAATAAATAACAAACAAAATAGTCAGTTTCAAAACCATTTCAAACAGACTTTTTGGTTGTTTCCATAGCAATATTAATATATATATTTGTCCAGGTCTGTCTGTCTTTCTGTCTGTCTGTCTTTCTGTCTGTCTTTCTGTCTGTCTTTCTGTCTGTCTTTCTGTCTGTCTTTCTGTCTGTCTTTCTGTCTGTCTTTCTGTCTGCCTTTCTGTCTTTCTGTCTGTCTGTTTGTCTCTAACACTAACCGATTCAAAATTTACAACTTCACTTAAAAAATGTTTGTAAGTTGTTAACCTTCTTTTTTTTTTTTAAATTTTAGCCCTTCTTCTGGTGGTTTGTCCACACATAGCTGCATTCGTGAGAAGGAACCAGAGCCACTTACAAATATATTCACACATATATTTTTTCTTATAAATGTTAGCCGCCCTGGTGAGGTATCGAACTCACAACGCAGCGATTGTAAGTAAGATGAAGTAGCGAACTATGCGCCTTCTCACCAGAGACACTAATGCTCATACAACACCTTTACCTAATATCGATTAACTTCATCAAGCCGCATGCAAAATGCTTTCATGTATATACACACACAAAAAATCATCTTTGATATATAAACAAAAATAGCTTCTACTTAAAGCTGCCACCTTTAAGAATATAACACTGCCACAAGACTACCGTTGCCACACGGAGGGAAATGCTTGCTGAAATCATGCTTTATAGGAATCAATTAAGTAAAAATTAGTCACGATATTGATCCATTAATTAGAAGTCAATAATCAAGAATTCTTAATCATAAAAACTGTTAGACGAGAAAATCATAGTTTGTGATTTGTGTTTGCTTGATTTGTTCCACTTAAACATGAATTATTATTTTCCCTTTTGACATAATCAATGACCAGATGGAATAAATTGTGCAAACAAAAATCATAAATTATGATTAAAAATTCATAATTTTAGGCTTAAGTGAGAATAAATTAACCATTCGTAATAATAATTTGATCACATATTTACAATTAAATAAATTAAAATTTTTTTATTTGATAATTTTTTACTTAATTATTTATTTAATTTTCCTTTTTTATTTGCCAACTTGCTTAGAATAATTTGTAATAACTTTTTCACAAATTCAGTTTTCCCGGAATTCGAACCGACATCATCCTCTTCAGTCCGGACGCCTAACCGATTCGGCTACCTGGCATTATTGTAAAAGCGTCTAAATGTATTGTATATTGCTCAGCAATTCATGACAATCAACCAAGTTACTCATAATTCATGATAACACTTGCAGCATTAGTTAACTTTGAAACGAAACAAATTTTTGTATTATTGAATGTAAAAAAAAAATAAAAATTAAGAATTCATACTATTTTTAATAATCCACCTAGCCACACTGTTGAAAAATTGTAAACACATAACTCTTTCGTGTTGTTGGCAAAAATTTAAAGTTCCAAGTCAAGACGGCGTGCCTAGCCCGCCGTCAAATGTATCGGCTTGGTCGGCGTCGAAATATTGAGTCGATTGTGTCGGCTCAACTGATATTGACATCGATTTGTTCGCACGCCGATTGAAGCCGATTATGGTCGGCGCGAAACTGTTTAGCCGCCGCCTACATTTTCCAATCAACTTGGAACTCTGGGTGCGTAGTGACAATCAAAAAAAAGCGCGTCAGCAAATTCGTTTTGTAAAATTTTTACAAAGTTTTCATTTTTTAAGTTAAATTTGCATATTTGCAGCCCTCTGAAATCGATCGAAATCGGTCTGTGAATGCAGGCATTCTATTGTATATAGTTAAAATGTTTTTTATACGTTCTTTGGAAAAAAAAATGTTTTCTATAGAGAATTTAACTATTTAATCTAACTTTTAACGAAGTTAACTTTTCAACGCAATTAACTTTTTAATTTAACGAAGTTAAATTTTTGATTAACTATTTTTTGATTAACTATGCCCAGCTTTGCCCTTATCATAGTGTATTCACAATCCATATGCATAGTTTATGTACGAATGTGCATAATTAGTGACTAATATTCACAATTAATGATTATAGTTAGTAATTAAGTAACAATAATTTTATGGACTCCATAATCGTAAATCATGAGCCAACATTTCTCTCCGTGCACCTAACACTATTTTCACCTATTACGGTGGTGTATTAGATTTTCGTATTACACTTTCATATTACACTTTCCTATACACTGCATATTGTGGTGTATATGCATATACATACTACAGTATAGCGCACCAGCCCACAAGAGTATACAAACGAAAAAGTACCGCTAGCAGCGAACACTTGAAACTGCATTACTAGCATACGCTGCTGGTCTGAATAGGAGCGCAGCATAATAGAACGTAAACCAACATTTGTTTGCTTTTGTTACTTTTCCCTTTCGTTTGTATTTCTGTCGGCTCGAGGCAGAATGAAATTTGAATCCTGGCTTTGGCAATAAATGCGACCGGCCAATGCCCTTCTGGCAGCGGAAATAAAATACTGATCAGAATGTAGAAATTATTTTTGTATTATAGACTTGTAGATGTAAGCATATTTTTTAGAAATTGAATGTAATTGAATGAAAATTTAAAAGAAATTGAAAGGGTCGCCAGGGTATAAAAACCATGGCGATTCGAAATAAAGCAAAGATTATTTTTGGCTTTCAAAACACTATTTCACTAATTGCGGCGACTTCGCCAAGCATAAACTACAGCGGAGGACGCTTTAAACATCCAAATATTAGAGTAGGGCCAACGAGACTATAAAATATATACCTGAAAAATATTATATGACGATCTTGCCAGTTTCCAACCTTCGAATTGTTCTTTTGACAAACCGAAATTCAAATTGCGCTATGAGAATAAATACAGGCAGAATTTCATGTAACCAAATACATTTCCTCCAAGGAACTGATTTCGAGTATCGACAATGATCGCATACAACTTCTAAGCATAACTTTTAATTTGATAAATTCGACAACTATCGTTCAAATCTGCACCGGTTGCATGATAAAACCCGTCGTCATCGCCCAAATATTGTGCCTTCTCCAATCCTTCGCTACCGAAAGTCCACCATTGTCATACTTCATGAAATTTCAGAGGCCTATTTAATCAATCTATTTGCGAACACCAATTTGTGCGCCATTCATCCATAGCATGTCTATTGCAAACCAAGCAAACAAAAGACACAAGGAAGCAGAATGGGAAAGCAACAAAGCAAGCCGCAGCTTCAGGAGACTGTAATAAATAACAACAATTCAGAGACGATGACAGCAACAGCAATCCCGGAGTACGCGATAACGCTGATTATAATAATTATTTTTTTAATAGTGGCTTATAAAATTAAAAAGTATTTTAAAAATTACGTGCATAAGCACAATGTAAGCAGACCTTATGCCACTAATATTTAAAAATCTCAAATAAATCCTAATGGAAAATTTAAAATTTACTTAGATAAAATACATATAAACATCAGCAAGAGTTCCAACAGACCATATAAGGAAGAAACTATATTGGAAAAAATACAAGAAATAGAAAATTTGGACAAAGACTTTAAAATTATGGAAAACCAATTAGAAGATACAGGGAATTAGAATAGAATTTCATAGTACACTCCGACTAACTAGACAGCTACTAACGGCACAATTAGAAGTTGTAGATCAAGGTACACCACGTATATATTCGAAAATGTCTGCATTTAATATGGAAACTGACATAAAAACAATCCCTTTGTTTGATGGCAACAAGAAAGAGCTTCAGGCATTTTTGAAAATTGTTGAAATCATGAATAGCACTTTGTCAACTGAAGCAAGAGAACAACTTATAGATTTCATTTACTACGTGAAATGCAGTGCATATGTTAGGACAACCTTGGGCGCGGTATCGGTACCAAAAGATTTTGAGACGCTTAAGAAAAGGCTGTCGGAGGCGTATAAGAAATTTGTGACTATACAGCAGTTACACACTTCTTTGACTGGCTTGACACAAAGAAGATTATCAATTACCAACTTTAAGGATAAGTTGTTGGGACTAATCAATGACTTAAATGAATTGCAGATAAGGAATATAGGGCTGAACGCAACGGAAGTGCAGCGATTAACGATAGTGAGTTCAAATGATGAGTATGCACTATCTGTTTTTAAAAATTGGTTGGACGAAAATTATGAACAAACAATTTTTGCGGCACAACCAGATTCTTTAATTAAGGCTATAAACTTATCATTGGAGTTAGGCAAACTGAGCAGGTCTTGATGTTGAAAAGGAACAACAACAATTTCAATAATAATAACAATTTTAGGAACAATAACAATGGTTACAGAAACAATAACAATTTTAGGAATTATAATAACAACAACCATTTCAATAATAACAACAATTTAGGGAACAATAACAATGGTTACAGAAGCCATAACAATTTTAGAAATTATAATAATAATAATTCTTTCAGAAATAATAACAATTTTAGAGGCAACAACTACAGAAATTATAACAATCAAAATAGGGTTCAAAATGATAGTTACAATAGAAACCAAAACGATAACAGAAACAGGGGAAACACAAGGGTGAATGTGTTAAGCAACCAGGGAAACGGAGTCAACCCGGGGGACAGTCAGCAAGGACCTTCGGGGGAAAAACAATAAAAAACAGAATTTTTAAAATCTCGGATAATTTGACCAATTATGTCACACTAAAATGTGTTCAATTTGGTCGTACGCGTACATTTTTGATATACACAGGAGCAGATATATCCATCTGCAAAACATCATCTGAGATAGATTTGAATATTAATAGTAATAACAAATGCAAACTGACAGGCATTACTAAAGATGAAATATCTTCGTTGGGTTCTGTGGATTTATCGTTATGTTTTGAGAAAGATAGAGCGCACCATGAATTCCATCTGGTGGAAGAGGATTTTCCAATTTTAACTGACGGAATTTTAGGCAGTGATTTTCTAATTCGATTCATGTGTAAAATTGATTACGAGATTTTTACGACGTCGGTAATGTTTATTGAAGATGAATATATAGTCCCAATGGCTATTAAAATTCCTACACTGCTATATAATTCCACCTCGGTCTGAAATGATTGTGCCAATAAAGTTACATGTGGAGGAGAATAGTGTTATTCTGAACCAAGAATTGGCAGAGGGGGTGTTTTTGGCAAAGTAAAAGTAATTAATATAAATGATAAAGAAGTTACACTGAAGGAAATTTTACCTAAAACAGAATGTTTGAATGAATATAAAATTTTGAGATATGACGAAAAAGTTAAGGGAACCCATGATGAAGGACGTTTTAAAAAATTATTGGCAGAGTTAAAATTAGAAAACTTGGATGTGCAATCTGCAAAAGAATTAGAAACGATTGTTAGAAATTATCAATACGTATTCCATCTTGAGGGTGAAAATTTGTCTGTTAATAATTTGTATACTCAGAATTTGAGGTTGGATGATGATACTACTGTATATATTAAAAATTATAGACTACCGCATTCACAGAATGAGGAAATTGACAAACAAGTAAAGAAATTAATTGACGAGGATTTGATAGAGCCATCTGTTAGTGCGTACAATTCACCACTGTTAATAGTACCAAAAAGGAGTGAGGATGGTGAGAAGAAATGGAGGCTAGTTGTTGATTACAGACAGTTAAATAAGAAACTAATTAACGATAAATTTCCGTTGACAAGGTTGGAAGACGTTTTGGACCAATTAGGTAGAGCGAAGTATTTTTCCACTTTGGACATGACTAGTTCCTTTCATCAGATTGGTCTAGATGAAGAATCAAGACCACTGACGGCGTTTTCAGCATCGAGGGGGCATTTTCAATTTAAAAGATTACCATTTGGGTTGAAAATATCTTCTAATAGCTTTCAACGCATGTTAACTATTGCATTAAGTGGTTTGAGCTCAGGCGCATTTTTGTACGTTGATGATATCATAATTTTTGGGTGTAGTTTGCAACACCACAATAGTAATTTGGTAATGGCAGACTGAGTAAATACAACCTGATGTACGTAGATTCGTTGCTTTCTGCAATTATTACAGAAAGTTCATAAAAAATTTCGCAGAAATAGCCAAATGCTTAAATAACCTCCTTAAGAAAAAAACAACCTTTATTTGGACAGATGAATGTCAATTAGCTTTTGAACTTTTGAAAGAAAAATTAATAAACCCACCAATTTTAAAATATCCTGACTTTGACAAACCGTTTGTGTTGACAACAGGCGCATCTGATTATGCGTTAGGTGCTGTACTTTCTCAAGGAGAAATCGGAGGAGATTTACCAATATCATATGCCAGCAAATCTTTGAATAAGCATGAATTAAATAAGCCAGTTATTGAAAAGGAACTTTTGGCGATACATTGGGGGATTAATTTCTTTAGACCATATTTATTTGGACGCAAATCACTGATCACCGACCATTAGTTTCTTTATTCTCACACACGAATCCCTCTTCAAAGCTGACGAGAATACAAGTAGATCTTTCTGACTATGATTATGAAATTGTATACAAACGCTGACGCATTGTCAAGGATAAAAATAGACTCAGATTTGTAAAGAACAATGATTCCGAAAACGGAAGATAAGTCCGCGAAGAAAACATTAGTAAAGACAATGGGCATGACTGCAAAGGCTATTGCAGAGAAAAACTTAGATATGGAGTAAGGTAGCTCTCGATCGGAGTCTGTACAGTGCACGGTACAACTTCATTGTTGGGACTGCACGTCCATTTCTGATGTTAGGAATATGAAAAAGTTAAAATTTGTTATAGAGAGCGAGTTGAATATTAGGGGTCCCCAAAGAATTGAAATATTTATATAATTTAATACTGGTACGATGTAGTGATAATCTGAACAAATTCGATTTGTCTTTAGAGAAGCTATCATCGAGAAATACAGTAAATATTAAAGAGCTAGCGCTGGACGAAAATGACATGATATTTCGGTATATGTCAAAGGAAAAGTTTAAGAATTTGTATAATGTGTTGCAACACGATAGATTAAAGAATAAACGCCCAGGAGTCAAGATATTAATATATAAAAGTCCCCAAAGAATAGAAGATGAAGTAACAAAAAAAAATTGATATAAGAATATCACAATTCGCCTTGCGGAGGGCATTTCGGAATCAGAAAAACCATTTTAAAACTAAAACAAAGATTTGTTGATAGTCACAAAGACGCCAAGCACAAGTTTTGAAATCGTTCAAATTGATACTGTGGGACCATTGAGAATTTCTAATGGATATCGCTATATTTTGACAGCCCAATGTGAATTAACAAAATTCGTTCTGGCATTTCCCATGGAAACCAAAGATGCAGACACTGTAGCACACACGCTCGTAAATCAATTTATTCTCAAGTACGGTTGTTTTAAAGTGCTAAAGTCCGACAAAGGAACCGAATTTGTAAATGAGCTCATGGGCAACATTTGTAAACATTTAAAAATGCAACAAGTATTTTCGGCACCATATCATCATGAAACTATTGGTGGTGTAGAAAGAAACCACAGGGTACTTAACGAATATATGCTTGCATTTGCCGATGACCAAGAATGGGACAAGTGGGTTTCATTTTACACTTTTGCGTATAACACTACTCCAAATGTTGATACGGAGTATCAACTGCATATGTGCCACTAACCCAAAACAATTTAAAAAATCATCGCAAAGAAAGAGTTTCTTAGACAAAAAAACACACACGCGAATTACCACGCAGCAAGAAAATTGGAGCCCACTTGTCTGTTCTACATGCAAACAGGTCGTCTGCGCACGCGACATGATCGCCGAGATCAAGTCGCGCCGCAGCAAGAAAGTACCTCCTAATTGCGCACAAATTTCCACACATTTTTAGTTCGCGCATTGTTTTCCTTCTGAAATTCGCTGCGCCAGCATTGACCATCGACTGGAGGAATGTAAACCATAAACAAGCAATTTCTTTTTTTGTGGGATAAGCGGAGGAATGTGTGACATGAACACTTGTGCGTTTATTGTTGTTGTTTTCTTTCAACCACGCGTATTTGGTTTTTTCCTTTTATTTTAATACGCACAACTGAAAGGGTTTCTATGCGCGTTGTAAAACCAGAGAAGAAAGTCTTTTGGATGCATTTATGTACACACAAAACTTCAATAATTCACAATTTATTGTTAAATGGTTGTGATCACATTAAATACTATTTGCAGGAAGTTTAAAAATGATATAAATACATCGATACACCTTAAAACACACATGCTATGTTCCCAAATTTTCACGAAAATTATTAGACAAATTTTATTGAAGAACACAAATTTTTTTAAATTAAAATTTTATTGAAAGAATCTTTGTTTTTCAATTTTGTTATCAAGTGTACATAAATAACGAACATTGCACAAATTACAAACTCCTACAAACTAAAAAAACACAAAAACCCAAAATTTAGAAATTTGTACCTAAATTCACTGCGAACATTACAAAAAAACTTGCAGCTAACAAACTTGCGTTTCCATTTTGCACAAAAGCGATAATATTAATATATCTAAATTTTAAATATGCTTCGAAATAAAATTAAGCCGTAAAATTATAAACAAATATTTAGCTATTTTTCACAGAAAATTAATAAAAAGCTTTTTGGCGTAAAAGTCTGATGGCCGCTCCATCAGTTTTTCATACTAAGCTTTCTTGCACCAAAATTCGTTCTCGTTCACATTGCACGGCTTCTTCATGCACAATTTTGTCCATGGTTTTTTCGCAAACACATTTTGTTCAGGGTTTTTTCAATCTGAGGGTGTCAATTCACTGATTTATCAACACTCGATGATTGGTAGATGAAGAAATCTTTACACCTCTTGAAAGTAATAAATTTTTATGATTTCGCACTTTGATTCTAAGTAAATTTAATTATAAAGTTATCGCTTATTAATACTGAACTTTACTTCACAAGGGTTACTATTTTCATTCCAAATACGTTGATGTGTGTCCCAGGTGCTATTCGGCGATTGTGCTCCACCTCACACAAATTCTTTTTTCATATTTTTACTTTTAAAAAATTGAAACAAGTCGAGCTTTTATTCCATGCAATAATATCAAAGGATAATAGCAGAAAGTATCAATTTCCTAATGCAAAAACTTAATATATCATAATCAAATTTACTTACCGAAACAAATTTTCGCAGCACACCTAAAAACAAACAAACACGTTTTGCTGTGATCACGATTGAGGTTGAAAGGTCATGTACTTAGGGAAGAAACTTCATCGATATATGGACAACTACCCATACTGTCAATTTCAAAGAGTTTTTAGTTTTTAAAAAAGTGGGGGTGACATATGCGCCCCAGTGGCGAATCCTCCTCTGGGGACCCAATCGATTCCTACCTTTTGGCCAATCTCGACTGTTACACCCTGTATATGTGAGAATGTTTCGTATGTTTTAATGTTCAATTCAAATGCTGTATGTAATATGTTTTAATATAAGATCAAATGTTTTAATATAAGTTCAAATGTTTTAATAGAAATAGAAATCCCTAAATATATTATAAAACTGATTGTGTGTCTGTCTGTCTCTCTGTCTGTCTGACTGCCTGTCTGTCTGTCTGTCTGTCTATTTGTCCCGATGTACCGATTCTGTTGAAACTTCCAGGAGAAATTCTATAGGTATCGTCATGTAACATAGGGTATATGCGTTTGGGATTGGGCAAGGGGCGTGGCACCTCCCATACAACACAAAATATGCCTACAAGATAATTTAGTAACTATTGAATTGAATTTGAATTGAATATTGAATATACAAAGACGAAATTTGGCTCGGAGTTGCATAATAACTTTTCCAAGCTTTATGCCAAATATGAGCATAATTGGACAAGGGGCGTGGCACCGCACATACACACGTAACTTAAATAACAGCTCATTCAGCAACTATTGGATATATTTTAATGGAATCATGCCGGGTGGGATAACAGCTGCCACCAAGTGCGACCTTGGACATTTTTTGGGTAAATCATGCCGGGTGGGATTACAGCTGCCACCAAGTGCGTCCTTGGACAATTTTCGGGCGAATCATACCGGGTGGGATTACAGCTGCCACCGAGAGCATCCTTAGACATAATTTGGGTCACGGGGGAATTGACCACCAACTGCAGTGTCCACAACTAATTCCGACTACTGATCTTCTTAGCGACGAACGATGCTAACCACGACGATTCCTAGACACGACTGACACAAGATGATAGTTTCTCTCCCCGATCGCCTCATAACCAGTGATGCTCTTTTACTCTCGGTCATCCTGATCGTCATCTGTCCCAGATGATAGTAAGTCTTCGTTTTCCCTTAAATATTTTCAAAGTTGTCGCATGATGTGCTTGTTTTTATCGGACCTTCGCCTGTTGTTACTTTCTGCACGTCATATCCTCCGTTTCTTTTGACCTTTGCCACTTTGTATGGTCCAAGATATACGCTAGCAAGGTTTCTTCCCGCAACGAATTGGGCGCGGCAATGGGCAATATTCCGTAAACGCCTGTGATGCAAAGGCTGACCCCTTGTCACTAATGATTCGACAGGGGTATCAGAATACATTTGACCACTCAGTCAGTTTCCGCAATACTTAATCTGCTCCCTTTGATTTTGGTCTATGTGGATGGTGTTTAACGGACAGTCACCTTTATCAATGCAATTTAGAAATCCTTCTTTCTTTCCCAGCTTCTTGTTATGCATGATGCAGCTGGTACCGTTGTTTATAATTTTGACCACCTTACTTTCGAGATGAGGTATAAAGTATGACCCACCTCATGTGGACTGCATATTATTTCTGCTTCCATTAACTTTGGTACTACCAACAATTCGTTGCCGTTCACTGGTTTGTACAACAATTTACCTTTGAGCTTATAGTTTTCGTATGGAGCGTGACACAAAATTTTGTATACAGCTTTGATGTGATCGTCTTGTTGTTTTAAATTTTCGAATCTTGCCGCAAGTTCAGCTGATACTAACATTATCGTTGGGTATCGACTCAAGCTATCAACGTGCTTCATTCTCTTGGCTTCTCGATGTTGAAATTCGAAAGAATAATATTGTAAGTGTAGACTCCACTGCGCAACCTCTCGGAGCACATCCCTTTTAGTCATGGTTTGTTTGAATGCCATGCAGTCGGTGACCGATTTAAATTTGATACCTAGCAGGTAATGGTCAAACTTTTTGACTGCTAAGTATGCTGCTTTCACCTCTAAAATATAGCTGTGTTTTTTAGATGCTGCTGTTGAAGCTTTTTTGCTCCAGAAGAAAGCAGAGTGTAGTTGGCCATCAAACCGCTGCAGCAAACTATCAAAAATGTTTGTTCGACTTTTAAGTTATCAGCTTCAACAATACCGGTGAAATGTCCCAAAACTTTTAACCAAAAAGTTTAACCAGTTCACTTAAATTTGAGTCCGCGCTATACTTTTTTGCAAACGACCGCGAATAATACCTATGAGGACCGTCGTTTAAGTGTCTGTTCTCCTTTACTCTCATGTAATATTGTTGTTTTAATTTTTTTTCCGAGTTTTATAGGGCGTGGCAGTGGGCGGATCTTAAATTTCAATAGTCAACCCTCTGCCCATTCATCACCCAGCACGAAATCCAAAATTTAAGCGAAATCCCTTGAATAGGACCCGAGTTACAGAATTTTGGGGCGTGGCAGTGGGCGGACCACAAATTTTCAGAATCAACATGCTACCCATTCATCCCCCAAAATCACATATAAAATTTCAGCGAAATCGGTTAAACACTGCATAAATTATAGCATTTTAGAATAATATTTGCCACGCCCACCTCGAACGCCCAAATTTAATGAAATGGCATATGATGAGATCAATGAAATTACCTACATTTTGGTATGTGTTTCATTAAATTCGGTCAAGTATTTCTTGAGTTATAAGGGAACAAACATACATACATACAAACCTACAAACAAACAATTTTATATAAGTAAGAGATGTAGAGTTAACCAAATATAAAAAAACAACCGCAACAACTGATTCCGACAACTGATCTTCTTAGCGACGAGCGATGCTAACCCCAACGATTCTTAGACACGACTTACCCAAGATGTTAGTGGCTCTCCCCGATCTCCGATATTTTGGATTTTTATTTTATTACTTCTTCTTATTTTAAATTTAATCTTAATTTTATTTCGATTCTAATTTTATTAGAATGTGTAAAATTAAATTTGTTGTTAATATATAAAAAGTTTATCATTTTTCATTCCTTACAGTACGGTCTTAGTCTGTCCATGTGCACTTTTGTCAGTTTGTTATTGTCATCTACGTTAAGTTCTACGTTATTATTATCGTCTAATTTCTTAACATTAAATGTGCCCCTATATGCATAAACTATCTAATTTATGTCCTACTTGTTTTACTAACACTAAATCTCCTATCTCTATTTTAATTGTACTTTTATTTTTATCATAATGGACTTTTGAGGTCCTTTTATATTGTTCAATTAGGGTTGATGCTCGTTTATGAGCAGTTTGTAAACGATATGTGATCTCTTTTTCATATCATCCACGTTGTAGACAGGATCCAGTAAAAATTTTAGTATTGTTGGGGATTTACCAAACAATACCTCGAATGGCCAATAATCATGCACCATTGAAGGCTTGGTAATGTAGCAATACGTGAAGTATCTTAGCCATTCATCCCAATCGGTTTTGTCTACTGAAATATGCGATCTAACGTATTCATTGAAAGTTCTGTGACTTCTTTCTACTATACCCAATGTTTGATGGTGGTAAGCTGTTGCAGTCACATTATAAATGTTCAGTAATTTGCATATTTCTTCAAAAAGATAATTTTTGTACTCTGTACCCATGTCAGTAATGACTTTTTTCATGGGACCGTAAATGAGTATACAATTTTCGAAGATAGCCTTAGCGACAGTTTTTGCGCTCTTATCGGCAACTGGATTTGACACTAAGCATTTTTTAAGGTTACATATTATTGTAACTCAAACACATTGTCATTTTCCAATTTTGGAAATGGTCCAATGGTGTCTATCAGTACTACATCACAAGCAGTTACTGGTGTTTCGGTAATAATCATTTCATCTTTGTTATTTCTCAATGACTAATTCCTTTGACATTTGCCACAATTTTTGACATATTTCGTTACGTCTTTTCTTATTTTTTTCAAATACTTGTGATCCCTGAGTGGCCACCAGATGCAAGCGGGCTAGCCCAAAACAGACCGCGATTTGTTTGTTTTGGACCAAAATGGACAGCCTTAAGTATATAGAGCTACTTGATGAAGTTCTTTTGAGTTTGGGTGATGAAACGTCTGCAGACGAGTGGAGATAAAGCTGCAATTCATCCATCCAAGTCAACAAAACGGTTATTGAGTACGCGGAACATACCTGTTTTGGTCTGGCCCGCTTGCAGCCCGGTCTAAACCCACATGTTAAATAAGGTTAACAGTAGACCAACCTGTTGAGCGTTTAGCGCGCTGTCCAAACTCCGTAGGCATGGGGTCGAATCCCGGTCTCGAATTTGAGAAAAGAAAAAATTAACTAAATATAAATAAAAAAAATAAATAATTGCAAACAAAAAAAAAAAACAAAAAAAATTTGTTCTTAAAAAAAAAATTTTTCATTTTAAAAAAAGGGTCTTAAAATTGAACATTTGCGTTTTCAAATTCGTAATTAGCACACATGTTTTAAAATTGAACAAATCTGTACAAAGCTCTATTTTGAAAACAAAATCGTTCAATTTTAAAATGTCAAAGATTCATTAGAATTCAAGAACAAAATTAATGACACCTACATTTATGACGACGAAATGATTATATCATTTGACGTAATTTCACTCTTCCCAAGCATCCCAGTGGAGTTTGCGATATCTACGATAGATAACAAATGGGACCTCATCAAACAATATTCTAAGATGACGAAGAAACTATTTATGGACATTTTACGCTTCTGCATCGTGGACAATAGATATTTTGTATATGACAACAAAATATATTTACAACAAAAAGGACTACCAATGGGATCTCCAGCCTCACCGATCGTAGCAGACATCGTAATGGAAGAACTAATCGACAAAAGCATAGAGAGAATGGCAACAAAACCCAGAATGATGACCAAATATGTAGATGACCTCTTCGCAATTATTAAGATTGATTCTTTGGAAGAAACTTTAGGCGAGCTCAACAAATTTCACAGACGTATACAATTCACCGCCGAACAAGAAGACAACGGAAAGCTACCATATTTGGACACAGTCATTTTAAATGATAAAAACACATTAACACTTGACTGGTACCAAAAACCAATGGCCTCTGGAAGACTGATAAATTTCTATTCTAGTCACCCAAAACGAATAATCATGAACACGGCATGCAACTTTATTAGAAGAGTTCTAAACTTATGTGATACAGAACTTAAAAACCACAACAAAAATAGAATCAGACAAATATTATTAAACAATGACTTCCCCAAGAAAACTATAACGGACTTGATAAAGCGAGCAGAAAACGGAACAACGCAACAACAGAAGAATAAGGAACCAAGAATATACAAATCAATAACATATATACCGGACTACTCCGAGAAATTTGCCAGGGCAGATATATACAACAACGATAAATACACGATTACACATAAAAACAACAACACAATGAAACAAATATACAGCAGACTAAAAAGTAGATTGGACAAGGACGACAAATCTAATTTAGTATACCAAATAACTTGCGGTGGTGACGGATCCGATGTATGCAATAAAGTATATATTGGAACTACAAAATCTAAATTACGAACACGAATTTCAGCACACAAATCAGACCACAAGAACAACAATAAACCAATCGAACAAAAAACAGCATTAGCTGCCCATTGCTCAAAGCTTGGACATACACCGGACCTCAAGAATGTGGAGATCGTACAGGAGGAGAGAAATTATGCAAAGAGATTGACATTAGAAATGCTACATATTATAAACATACCAAGTGAAGAGAGACTAAACTTCAAAACAGACACCGATAACTGTGCTCAAATTTACAGACACCTGATACACCAACAAAGAAATAGAACAAAACATAAACATAAACACAAAACAAATCAGTAGACAATTGGCATAGCACAGGACAACATTAATTTAATTTTTGTTATTTGTTATTTGTTTATTCAATTTTGTGTAAGTTTCCGCTTTTAATATGAAAATGTAATTTTTAATATCATTGTAAAAAACCCCCTTTTTTGTTATGTGTAGAGTCCCTGAGGATGACTTTCGAAGAAAGTCGAAATATTGGACAATAAAAAAGCAACAATTAAAAATACAAAAAAAGAGTATTTTTTAATTTGGACCTATAGCCCATCAAAACCATCAAATTTAAAATTAAGAGGTCGCCAAAAAAACTATTTAAACGTTTTCGTTTAATTTAAAAACATTTTCCTCTCAGTGTAAGAAATCCCTACTTTTCCCTGCACAACAATAATATTTCTACAATGTTTTTTGTTTAATCCACACTGAAAAAAAAAACACTTATCAATTTGAAATTTCTTTAATATCAATTCCAATATCAAAAAAAAAATATTCATTTTACCATAAAAAACATAATTTCTACAGTTAAAATATCAAATTAACAGGTTTTTTGTTGAATTGATATGAAAAATATCCATTTGTGATATCTTATAAGAAACTTAAATATCAATTCAAAATATCAATTTATCCGCCGCAATATTTTTATAACATTTAATATCAGTTTATATGATATAATACGAAAAAATTTTAAATTTATACGAATCAATATATCCATTATTCTAATACAGTCATGGGAAGTATCAATTACATTTTCTAACGACAAATCCGGACAATTACATATAATTGTGGTGTTTGATTTTTTTCAATTACTTACAAATATAATCTAACTTGACATGATTCAATCAAAAAATGTTCAAGGACGCACTTGGTGGCAGCTGTAATCCCACCTGACATGATTCACCCAAAGACGCACTTTATGACAGCTGCAATCCCATTCAGATGTTTTCAAATGTTCCCTTATATTTGGATTACAATTACTGTAATTTGTAATTAAACATTTTTGTAACTGAAAATGCCCATCTCTGCCCCGCATACAAAGTCGATAGAAACCGATTCATTTCATAGTTAGTTGAAGAGCCGATTTCGTAAAGGCAGGTGTTATTTTGTGAGTGAAAAAATTCGAAGTGAAAAAATAAATTGAAGTGAAAATATTTAAAGTGAAAGGCATCTGAAACATTTATGTACTTCCTCAATGATGACCAAATCGAAAAATGTTAAATTCCTAAGAATGTTTACATTTTGGATACGAAAAATGTTAAATCCTAAGAATTTTTACATTTTGGATACGAAAAATGTTAAATTTCTAAGAATGTTTACATTTTGGATACGAAAAATGCTAAATTCCTAAGAATTCGTTCATTTTGGATACGAAAATATTCTAATACATTTCTAATGTTGTAAAAGCTTGCGGATTCACCTTTTCTCGGATGCGCTACATAAACAAAGACGATCTGGATGTGGCCTTCCCAAAAAAAAGGATACTGGCTTAAAGGCCGAATTGAGAGAAAAGTTGTTTATCTGGAAGACCAAAAAAGTACTTACTTAAATAAAAATTATTTTTAACAATTGATTAAATCAAAATTGTTATCTTAGTTTCCTGATGATTCGGTAGATTTTTCACGGTCTGGAACTCCATCATCATCCAGAACCAGCAGATCAGTTACGGTGATGACAGTAAGAGAATTTTTTGTTATAATTGTGTATTATAATACATATAATACATATAATACCATATATGACACCCTCAGATTGAAAAAACCCTGAACAAAATGTGTTTGCGAAAAAGCCGTTGAAAAAATTTTGCATGGAGAAGCCGTGCAAAGTGAACGAGAACGAATTTTGGTGCAAGAAAGCTTAGTTTGAAAAACTGATAGAGCGGCCATCAGACTTTTACGCTAAAAAGCTTTTTATTAATTTTCGGTGAAAAATTTTGTTATGCAGATTTTTTTCCAAAAAGCATTTTTCATAAGAATTTTGTACAAAACATTATTTTGAAGAAATTATGAGCTAAATATTTGTTTATAATTTTACGGCTTCATTTTATTTCGAAGCATATTTAAAATTTAGATATATTAATATTATCGCTTTTGTGAAAAATGGAAACTCAAGTTTGTTAGCTGCAAGTTGTTTTGTATTGTTCGCAGTGAATTTGGGTACAAATTTTTAAATTTTGGTTTTTGGGTTTTCTTTGTTTGTAGGAGTTTGTAATTTGTGCAATGTTCGTTATTTATGTACACTAGGTGACAAAATTTAAAAACAAAAATTCTTTCAATAAAATTTTAATTAAAAAAAATTTGTGTTCTTCAATAAAATTTATCAAATAATTTTCGTGAACATTTATTTTGTTTTTTATTTTCCACATTTTTGGGAACATAGCATGTGTGTTTTAAGGTGTATCGATGTATTTATACAATTTTTAAATTTTTATTGAAGTTTTGTGTATACATAAATGCATCCAAAAGACTTTCTTCTCTGGTTTTACTACGCGCATAGAAACCCTTTCCGTTGTGCGTATTAAAACATAAGGAAAAAACCAAATACGCGTGGTTGAAAGAAAACAACAACAATAAACGCACAAGTGTTCATGTCACACATTCCTTCGCTTATCCCACAAAAAAATAAATTGCTTGTTTATGGTTTACATTCCTCCAGTCGATGGTCAATGCTGGCGCAGCGAATTTCATAAGGAAAACAATGCGCGAACTAAAAATGTGTGGTGTCTGAAAACCACCCTTATTTTAGTGCGCAATTAGGAGGTACTTTCTTGCTGCGGCGCGACTTGATCTCGGCGATCATGTCGCGTGCGCAGACGACCTGTTTGCATGTAGAACAGACAAGTGGGCTCCAATTTTCTTGCTGCGTGGGAATTCGCGTGTGTGTTTTGTTGTCTAAAAAATTCTTTCTTTGCGATGATGAAACACATAGACAAAATTGTGCAATTTTATTTCCGTGAAGGTCGTTTCCATAAAATTTAGAATTTATATCCCAATGAAATGTCGATCTTCGTTTTCATTCCTTTACTGCATATGCGCCACTAACCCAAAACAACTTAAAAAATTAAAAAAAAATTGTTGATTTAAATTTTTTTTACAAAATAATTGTTTACACATTGACAAACTTTCAAAAATTAAAAAAAAATAGTTATAAACAATAATATCTTAAATTAGGTAATTTTGCTAGGGTTGTGACGAGCGTTACCATAAGGTAACGGGCAGAGGTGGGTAAACAGCAAGTGGTCCAAAAAAAAAAAGTTTGGAATTCGTTTCTTAGGTCATTTCTAGGTAATCCTGAAAAAATCTTGAAAAAATTCCTATTATTTCGCTCTCGTCATTAATGGGTTAAAGGAATTGCCATTTTTCAAACAATCTAATGGACAGAAATTTGTAAGAATTTGAATATAATATCCACAAATAACGTCAAACTTACTGGCATACAAAATTACTGCTTATTTAATGATCTGCCTACTTTCCATGTAACTACAAATTTTATTGTAGATATCCACGACTTTTTTGAAGGAATTTGTCGATACGATATTTGTGAAATATTATTACATTTTATTACCGAAAAAAAATGTTTTTCAATTAACACATTTAATTATAGAAAACATATGTTCAACTATGGGGAAACTGAAATAGGAAATTTATCTCCACCTATTAATTTGGTACATTTAGTAAAAAATAATATAAAAATGTCAGCCCGTGAAATGATGACATTTATTTATTTCCTGCCTGTTATTATAAGTGACCTCATTCCAGTAGAAAACGTTGTTTGGAAATTTTTTATAACACTACTGAAAATATTAGATATATTGCTTAGAAGTAAATTTAATGACATTGTACTTAACAATCTAAATGTTTTAATAAAAATTCACAACGAAAGTTATGTGGAACTTTTCAAAAAGACACTTACACCAAAATTTCATTATTTAGCCCATTACGTTACTGTAATAAAGCAATCCGGATCCCTTAAGCATTTATGGAGTTTTCGTTATGAATCAAAACATAGAGAAGCAAAAACTTATGCTAGAAGTATAACTACACGAAAAAACATTTCATATACTTTAAGCATCAAGGCATCGTTAAAATCCACATCCTTTTTAAAAGAGCATGAAAATGGTTTACCAAACCCAATTAAATACGAAAAATTCTAAAACTTAAATATGGAAAACATTGATTATTTAAATTCTATTATAAATTACGAAATTGTTAAATCTGATTTCACAAATGGTTTGACAACGATATCATTAAGATTTAATGGGTATGCTTATAAAATTGGATATTTATTAACAATAAAAAGAAACGAAATTATTGAATTATATGAAATTGAAGATATATTACTTAGTAATAACCTTATGTAGTTGTAAGTAAATATGAAATTATTCGCTTTTCGGAACATATGTAATAATTTGTAAAGATATGTTTTTTATAAAAGATCTAAAAATGTTCACAGGCGGACCTGATGGGACCATTCTTATTAGAAATAAGTTATTTTAAAAGTTTTTTATGTAAATAAACCAAATAAAATAAAAAATATATTTTTGTTAAAAAAAATTGTTTTACAAAAAAGAGAAGACTATATGATGCTGGCACGAAGTAATTACATTTAATGATAATAATAGTTATATATGATAATTCAGATTTTTTAGTATTAAATTTATATTTTTTGTCCAATTTCAGATATATAAGTCCACACAATAATTTCAAAATTGAATAAAATTTTTAATGTCAGGTAAATAATGGAAAAAAACAACATCGGAACATATCAAAATTGATATTTTCTACATCGGACGTATTCGGTAGAGAAAAATATCCATTTTACTTTCTTTTTTACATTATTACATTATCGTATCCATTTAACATTTAATTCGTATCAATTTATCGTATCGTTTCAAATTGATATGGGAGCGTTTCAAAAATTGATATTTTTAACATCGGACGTATTCGGTATGTGAAAAATATCACTTTTACGGTGGTTTTTTACAATTTTTTTTTTCGGTGCAGTCATTTGAAATGTCAGTCTCATTGAGGAAACATAAAAGTATAAAATGAACATCAATTCATTAGGGAATGCGCGAAATGCAAACGGTTGCGACGAAAAATTTTTTACAGTCACCAATTTAAAAAAAAACTAGAGAGTGGACTATCTTCGGCTATACCGAAGTTGAAATACCCCCACACAGTAGAAAGAAGTACCTCGAACATAAAAAAATGTGGTCTCAGGACCCTATTTTGAGCCAATTATAGGTGGTTTTGGAGCCCAAACCATGTCCAAAATCCATTTCTAAAAATTAAATCCAACAAAAAAAAAAATTGGTCTCAAGACCCCATTTAGACCCTTATATATGTGGCTTCGGAACCTCGGACCATGTCCAAAATCCATTTCTAAAAATTTCCAATTAAATCCACCAAAAAAAAAAATTGGTCTCAAGACCCCATTTAGACCTTATATATGTGGCTTCGGAACCTCGGACCATGTCAAAAATACGTTTCTAAACATTTCCAATCGAATACAACAATAAAAAAGACTTGAAAAATTTTTAACTTTTTTTTCGGTGTATGGGAGCGACGCCCAGTTTTTGTCCGATTTGGCTGATTCTCGAACTTGATCTCAGTATTCACGAGAAAAACATGTAAAAAAAGTTTCAAGTCGATATCTCCAAAACTGCGACCGCTATCGTGCGGACGGACAGACGGACAGACGGACGGACAGACAGACGGACATCGCTAAATCGACTCAGGAGGTGATACTGATCAAGAATATATATACTTTTCCATACCGGACACGCCTCCTTATGGGCGTTACAAACGTTGTGACAAAGTTAGTATACCCTGCCACAGTGAGTGTGGGGGTATAACTAGAGAGTGGACTATATTCGGCTATGCCGAAGCTGAAATACCACCACACAGTAGGAAGAAGTACCTCGAACATAAAATTATGTGGTCTCAAGACCCCATTTTGAGTTTTGGAGCCCGGACCATGTCCAAAATCCGTTTCTAAAAATTTCCAATCAAATCGACCAAAAAAAAAATTGGTCTCAATACCACATTTTGACCCTTATATATGTGGTTTCGGACCATGTCAAAAATACGTTTCTAAACATTTCCAATCGAATGCAGCAATAAAAAAAGACTTGCAAAATGTAAGCCTTTTTTTCGGTGTATGGGATTCACGCCCAGTTTTTGTCCGATTTGGCTAATTCTCGAACTTGATCTCAGTATTCACGAGAAAAACATGTACCCAAGTCGATATCTCCAAAACAGCGACCGCTATCGTGCGGACGGACAGACAGACGGACATGGCCAAATTGACTCCGGCGGTGATGCTGATCAAGAATATATATACTTTTCCATACCGGACACTCCCATATGGGCATAACAAACGTTGTGTCAAAGTTAGTATACCCTGCCACAGTGAGTGTGGGGGTATAAAAAGTGTTACAATTTATTTCCTAATTCAAAATAATTTCAACAAAAAAAATTTGTATATTAGGCATGCCCAAAAAACAGCCTAAATTGATTTTTCTTCATTTGATGTCCTATCGACAAGTACGATATACCGTTGGAAAAACATCACCTAGAAAAAACAGTTTAAAAAAAAAAACATCCTGAATTCCAATGTTTATTTCTTACCCTCCCAGAGTTGTAAAAATCATTCGCCTTGGAAGTATTAAGTTTAATCCACTAACAAAAAAGTTACAGTGAAAAAGGTTAAAACACATAAAGTAACACCAAAAAATTATTCGAAATGCTGTTTTTTATAAAATTCAGCACTTTTCAAAATGTTTATAATAAAAACCAAAGTACCATTTTAAAGGTCTAATCAATACCTTTCAAAAGCCTACAAATGCCGTTAAGTACATTTCGAGAAAATCATAGTGAGGAAATGAACTAATTTCTGAATTTTTTCGTGGGGGGGAAAAAAGAAGAAAGTTTTGTGATAAAAAATTCCCCTGAATTTTGAGAATTTTTCGAAAGGTTGGTTTTTGGTAAAATTGTATGAACATTATAAAATTTTAAGCCCAAAATTCATGTTCTTGAAAAATTCTCAAAATTCAAGGGCAATTTTTTATCACAAAACTTTCTTCTGCAAAGTTGCTTATTTTAAAGCGGAGCAACTTTTTGCATCCCATATTAAATTTTTTGAATATAATTCGAGTAAATTTCTTTTCAAATTACCCCAACAAATTAGCATTTTACAAATTAAAAAATATTATATATATATATATTGGCGCTACAACCCTCGAGGGTCTTGGCCGAGCTTCTTAATGCAATTATCATGGGCAAGTGTATATGATAATTGTGGACCTACAGTTTATTGCCGGTTCCGAACGGCGGGACTCCCAAAGAAGAAGCCTTTCATGGCAAAGTTACTCTCGCAAGATTGTCAGAACGAGAGAGAGGCGGTCTACACAGAAAAACAGAAAACAAATTTCTGCCTTGCCCCAGGTGGGAGTCGAACCCGATACCTTCCGATCGTGAAGCAGATGTTTTAACCACTGCACCACGGCCGCCATTTTTGAAATATTGAAATATTAAAATATATAAAATAAAAAAAAATAACTTTTTTTCGAGAATCAGCCAAATCGGACAAAAACTGGGCGTGGCTCCCATACACCGAAAAAAAAGGGTAACATTTTTCAAGTCTTTTTTATTGCTGCCTTCGATTGGAAATGTTTAGAAACGTATTTTTGACATTGTCCGAAACCACATATATAAGGGTCAAAATGGGGTTTAGACCAATTTTTTTTGGTCAATTTGGTTGGAAATTGTTAGAAACGGATTTTGGACATGGTCCGGGCTTCAAAACTATTTATAGGTGGCTCAAAATGAGGTCTTGAGACCACATAATTTTATATTCGAGGTACTTCTTCCTACTGTGTGGGGGTATTTCAGCTTCGGTATAGCCGAACATAGTCCACTCTCTAGTTTATTAAATGATGCTGTTTTTTTTCTTGGAAAATGTTGTACAAAATACTTGTTAACCATTTTTTCTCTCCGAGCAATAGTTTTTCCTATAATTGCAATTTTGTAAACTCTGCTCTGATTATCTCAAACAAAAAGTTTACAAAATCCAAATTATAAGAAGAATTACTGTTCGGAGAGAAAAAATGGTTAAGATGTATTTTGTAGAAAATTTTCCAAGGAAAAAAACTGCATCATTTAAAAAGGTAACACGTTTTTTAAGAAAAAATTTGGTGACTGCATAATAAAATTTTTTGTCGCAACCGTTTTCATTTCGCGCATGCCCTAATAAATTGATGTTCATTTTATACTTTAAGCATTAATTTTAACAATTTGAAAAGTTTTTTTTAATTTGATTAAAATTGAAGCACAGTAGCAACTCACTTTCGTAAAAAAATCAAATCGGTGCAGGTTTCTGCGTTTACGGTTACGTTTGCAGACGCTCGAGTAATCGTTTGTATGGAGTTCGGGTAAGGGAGCTTCAGCTGTTTGCTGTGCAGCGATTTTACGTCTGTACCAATTGCGCCTTTAGATTTATATATCAAAAGAAAGATCAAAGCATGCTTTATTAAAATGAAAAAAAAGATTAGTGATATTTGTTTAAATATTTTTTTAATTGAATCTACCGTGGAACGCTATCAGCGTTACCATATGGTAAAACTCGTCGTGAATGGGTTAATTAAAAAATTTTCAACTTTTAGGTCAGTTTTGACTTTTCCTAGTGTGAGTGTTACACCTAGGGTTGCCAGATTTTAAATAGAGAAAAACAGTACATTAATTAAAAAAAACAGTACAAATTGAAATAAATCAGTATACTTTTTTTAATTTAGTTTAGTAGATATCAAACAAAGATATTCACTTAGTGCCCGCTTGAAAATGTTGTTCAAATTTTCATTTACCATGGGCAGCCATTTTATTTTTTTTCACATTGCGAGTTGGGAATATTTTCTGTCCAAAGTACTCAAAAAAGCAACTCTTTTTCGCTTTCTCTGCATATGCCAGTCGAAATAAAATTGTTGTATGTTTTCTCTTAATTTTTTTCGAAATGCAGTTGTTAAAAAGTTTTATCACTTTTCAAAATGTTTACAATAGAAACCTTAGTACCATTTTAAAGATCTAATCAATACCTTTCAAGGTCGCCTACAGGGTCACTTTAATCCGTTAAGTACACTTCGAGAAAATCATAGTTAACCCTATTAGTACCGATAAATTTTTGTTACGGCACAGCCGATTCTGTATTCACATCGACTTGTACGAAAAAACTTCGTATGTATCTTTTGTAGAAAATGTATAAAAATGTATCATTACATTTTTATTGTTACACTAAAAAATACAGACATTCACAACAGAGAAGCGAAATGAAAAAATTCCCCGCCTGCACACATAATTCCCCGCAAAATGGGTAATTCTCCACAATCATTCCCTGATCATTTTGAATAAAGAGAGAAAGAGAGCACAAAAACTCCATATAATAAAACTTCAAACTCTTGCATCTCAGCGATCTATACGCAGAAGAGGGTGGAAACCAACATACAATAATGTTTTGCATGCACAGACTATGTCACTGCAATTGAACGGAAATCTCTAAGCTTACGATTGAATGTTAAATAAAACTTTATACCGAAAATAAAGATATTTACCTTTCGAAAATCAAAAAAAGTATCCTATTCGCTTCCTTGGCACAAATTGTATGTTTTAAAAAAAAAATTATGAAAATCGGTTGGCTAGTTTTTGCTCCTACCCGTTACAACCGAACTGGGGTTTTTTAATTTTATAAATAGTAAGGATAAGGAAGGATAAATAATTTCCAAAGAAAAATTAATTTAAATAATAAATTGTTAAATGCTAGTTTTGTCGCGACATATAGACATGAGTGCCGCCAAAGTGAGTATTTTCTTTTTGGTGGGTGCGGGGGATGTATATGGTGGGGGCTAAGGCTTACTGATCAAGGCCATTAAGCTAAGGTTGGTAAGTCAGAGAAAGTGCGTGTCGTGGGACAGTGCTTCCTAAGACCGGCCATGCGTGACGTAGAGTCACATCCTGCTCGAGGTGCCCCTGCTTAAAACTAAAGATGGCGGATCTAGAGAGGCAAACTCGATAAAACCCGCCATCCTAGGTGTCATACGTACCGTGCCGAGGGACGAATGGCACTGCGTTAGTGTGTCTGTCCACGGTGTACTCCAGATAACAGGCGACCTCTGGTTTTAACTAGCCTTGCCGGGGTAGCGGGGGCTATGCCCCGGTCGACTTTCTATCCCCCGTACTCATGGGATCATTTATGGGTAGGAAAGCAGGTAAAACTGTATGCCGGGATGTTACCGCAACGGAGGCGGCTAACCGATTGGAACATAGTTCCATGTCGACCCGGTCACGACAGGACCCACCGCGGCGCCGGGCATCTCCTACGCCAAGGTGGTCATGTCTGAGCGGGTGGCCATACTGCCGAAGGACTATCCTCAAGTGGGGTTGGCTCCAAAAGAGCTGACTGCGCTTGAGGATGCCATTGTCGTCGAGATGGCCCTGGGATACGAGTTCAAACTCAAGTTCCAGGGCATCTACTTTAGACCCGGCATGATGCTGCTGGACTGTGAGACTCCGCAAACCGCGGAGTGGATCAGGAAGGTGGTGTCTAAGCTGGGGACGTGGAAGGGGGTGGAACTGACGGTCCGGTCTGGGGGAGAAATCCCGAAAGAGCGGATCGTCACGGTGTTCCTACCAAGGAGTGCGGGACAGGCGCTGCAGGTGACGATGGCGCTCATCGATGCTCAAAATGAATGCCTTCATACAAACGTATGGAAGACGCTCAGCTGTCGGGAGGCTGGTGGTGGCCAGCTCCTGAGGGTGAGCTTCGATGAGGCGTCGTACGAGGCCATCCTGAGGAGTGGTGGGCAGATGAACTACCGCTTCGGGAAGGTCTCGGCTCATCTGCAGAGGCAGATGAGCCGCGGCACCTACAGTGTCAGCAGAACCAGCGTCACCTGTGGTGGTTGACGCTGGAGCGACCCCTGCCCCTCCGATGGAGGAAGGGTCGGATTCTGATGAGGAGGGCAGTGATGGTAATATCACTGTCCTCAGCGTCTTGGATCCGACAGAGGAAGAGGAGGGGAGATTGCTGCTATCCGGGGCGTCGGCTCCGGAGTCGTCATGATGGACGACAGCAGCGGGGGGGTCAGTGCCAGGTTCGCCCAGGTGAACATCCACCACGCCAAAGCAGCTTCGGCTGTAATTGCGAGGATGTTTGCCAAACAACATCTTGTGGCGGCACTGATCCAGGAACCTTGGACCTATGGCGGACAGGTGAGAGGATTGACAGGTGTAGGGGCCCAGGTACTATGGGATACCAGGGTCAAAGACCCTAGAGCCTGCATGTTACTGAGGGATAAAACTAACTACTTTTGTCTTTCAGAATTCCTGACCAGGGACCTAGTGCCGATTCAGACTATGCTCAATATAGGCGGAACTGATCGGACGGTGGTCATAGCGTCGGCGTACTTCCCGGATGATGAGAAGGCAGTTCCACCACTGGAGGTTCAGCGGCTTGTGGAGCATTGCACTAAGCTGCACATACCACTACTCCTGGGGTGCGATGCAAATGCCCATAACACGATATGGGGTAGCACAAATTGCAACGGCAGGGGTGAGTACCTTCTTGAGTATATCTATAACACTAACCTAGAAATTCTCAATGTTGGGGATAGCCCCACTTTTGTGAAAAGGGTTAGGCAGGAAGTGTTAGACATAACACTGTGCAGTCAAAGCATCAGTGGACAGATTAGAAATTGGAGGGTATGTCAGACCATGGTATTTGACATTGTAGGCAGTAGACCAAATTTATTACCATCAAGGAACCCCAGGCGTACGAACTGGGACAAGTATAAAACTTCATGAATTCTAGTTCTGGGGTATTCAGTACCGGCAGACCGCCGGGCATTCACCCTCAACTGGAGCAGGAGGTAGTAGAACTAACGAACGTTATGATCGAGGGATATAACCTCAGTTGTCCGAGTAGGACTGGTAGTACTAAGTATGCGCCGTGGTGGAACAACGAGTTGTCAAATCTTCGGGCTTCGACGAGGAAGCTCTTTAACCGAGCTAAGAGAACCGGGGACTGGCAGAGTTACACCACGACCCTAACTATGTACAGTAAAGAAATTAGGAGCGCAAAAAGGAAAAGCTTTAGGGATTTCTGTGAGACCATAGTGTATACTCCTGTAGCGGCGAGGCTGTACAAGGCGGTAGCCAAAACAGGGAACGTAGCTACCTTGGCTCTCAAAAGGGCAGATGGCACCTTTACAGAAGGTGAGTCTCAACGAGCCGAATTGCTTCTTGAGACCCACTTCCCAGACAGCGTACCTAAGGCGGCCTCATTGAACTTGTCTATGGGTCGGACAGCTAGTAGAGTAGATTGGGAAGTCGCCAAAAAAATTTGTGATAGAAGAAGGATTGAATGGGCAATTGTAACCTTTCACCCCTACAAATCTTCAGGTGTAGATGGCATATTTCCGGCCCTTCTCCAGAAGGGAGGGCCTGAAATGATTCATCAGATTAGAAGGATTTCTACAAGCAGCCTGGCCTTAGGGTACATACCTAGCAGCTGGCGTAGGGCTAAAGTTTTTTTTATCCCGAAGGTTGGGAAGAAGGATCCTACTCTACCAAAAAAAATCCTTTAGACCAATTTGCTTGACGTCGTTTCTTTTAAAAATGATGGAAAAAGTAATAGATAACTATCTTCGAGAAGAAGTCCTGGTCAGGAGGCCCCTTCACCACTGTCAACATGCGTATAGAGCGGGCAGGTCTACTGAAACTGCTCTATTCCAGTTGGCTGGGTACATACAGAGGGCCTTGGACACAAAGGAAATAGTAGTGTGTGCACTCCTCGACATAGAGGGTGCGTTTGACAACACTTCCCATGAGGGCGTTAGACATGCCTTGCTGTGTAAAGGGGTGGACACTACTCTGTGCCATTGGGTTGGGGAGATGTTGGGCACCCGGTCTGTCGAATATCAAACTGGCCTTAACACCACTGAGGCAGTCACCACGAGGGGTTGTCCCCTGGGGGGCGTGCTTTCGCCTCTTCTGTGGAGTCAGGTGGTGGACGAGCTCCTCAGCAAACTTACTGATATGGGATTTACGTGTCAGGGGTATGCTGATGACATCGTCATAATGGCTAGGGGTAAGTACGAGGAGGATTTATGTGATATAATACAGAGAGGTCTCGAGGTCACGCTTGAATGGTGCAAATCTGTGGGGCTGAACATTAGTCCAGCAAAAACCACGATTGTACCGTTTACATTGAAGAGGAAACTACAGTACTGGAGGCCAATTCGACTGTCCGGGAAAGTTATAGAGAAACAAACGGAAGTGAAATATCTGGGATTAACACTAGATAGTAAGCTCACGTGGAAGATACACACGGAGTTAGTAACAAAGAAGGCCATTAGAGCTCTCATGATGTGTAGGAGCATTGCTGGTAAATCTTGGGGTTGTAGTCCACGCATAATGCGGTGGATGTACATAGGAATGGTGAGACCAATCATCACCTATGGGGCCGTTGCGTGGGCCAAAAGAACTAGTCTGGGCACCACTAGGAAGTCACTAGAACGTGCTCAAAGGCTAGCATGTGTCTGCATAACCGGGGCAATGAAAACCTGTCCAACTGCAGCACTGGAGGTAATATTAGAACTAACTCCCCTACACATTGTTATTGGGGAGGTAGCTGACAGTACACTTGCGATATTTTCTAAGGAGGGCATAGGGTACGGAAGGTGTATTGATCGCGCGGATCACTTCACTCTTTCCAATAAGTATCCGCTTCTATTAGCTCCAAGGGACGATAACATGAGAAAATTTAGCTTCACAAAAAACTTTGATGTGAAGCTCAGTAGTAAGAAAGAATGGTCCAATATACACTCACAGTATGGTATCCGCGACCATGCTATAATGTGGTTTACAGATGGATCCAGAACAGACGAGGGCACTGGTGCTAGGGTATTCGGGCCACGTACCAAATACTCCGAACCAATGGGCACACTGACCAGCATCTTCCAAGCAGAAGTTCATGCAATTGAAAGATGTGTGCAATTCAACCTCGATAGAAAATACTGTAGACGGGAAATCGTAATACTATCTGACAGTCAGGCGGCTCTTAAAGCTGTAGACTCTCACATCATTAGCTCCAGGCTAGTAGGGGCCCCTACTATTTTATTTGTGGCAGTCGGCCATTTGATAAATTTAATAGAGTTGGACAGGTTTTGTTCGGTCGTGATTTATTTTGGTGAAGTGTTTCCGTCCTGGGAATTTCAAGTAGTTTGCTTGGAATTTGTTTGGCCGTTTCCCCCTCTTCCTTATTCATTTTTTTTGTTTGTGTAGTCCCGCATCTGAGCCAAGTTGTTGCTGGACATCGATTTTATCGAAGTCCAGCTGGTGAATTGATTCTGCAAAGAATCGTGCGATTTTATTTAAATTTTTTAATTATTTGAATTTTTTTTTATTAGTTTTAATTTTTAATTTATTTTATTATTTTTTTTTTGAAATATTTTGAGTTTGGTTTTTTAAAAATTTTTTTTGTGGCGGTGCTGCCTGCGCTTAAAGTTTTTTTGGAGTGCGTATGTTAGGGCTCTTAGATTCTGGGGCCACCAGGACGATTCTTGGTAGGCCGGGTTGGGACACGTTGAAGTCCTGTTGGTTGAGTTTGGTGCTGTCTGCGGTCAGCAAGGTTGCGCTTGCTGATGGTGAACAAGTTCCGGTTAGGGGGGTAGTTTCGGTCCCTTTCGAGGTAGAGGGCAAGTAGTCCTCGTCGAATGCCTCGAAATACCGGATTTGCCCCAATCATTGATTCTTGGAATAGACTTTTGGTCTAAGGCCGGTGTAGTGCCAGATTTGGCCAATAACCAAAGGAGGTTTTCCGACCAAGTTGAGGTCTCGTCAGTAGCGGCGGTAGTTGATAGGCCCTCGTTGTCAACTAGGGAAAAATCGGTTCTTGAGGAAATAGTCGTTGAAGTTTTTAGAGCTTTGCCTGAGGGACTTGGTTGTACACATTTCGTCGAACATCGGAATCGTATAAAGCCAAATGTGGAACCAGTCAATCAGCGATACTATCCGGTATCGCCCGCTATTCAGAGGCGCATAGATGAAGAAATAGAAAATATGTTAGATAAGGGTGTGATTGAGATTTCTCACAGCCCTTGGGCATCACCGGTTGTGATGATTAGGAAAAAAGATGAAAGTTATAGGTTTTGCGTTGATTATAGGACATTAAATAAAAATACGGACCGTGATAGCTACCCCCTCCCTTATATTTCGGCTACTTTAGATAAGCTAAAGGATGCCAAATATCTCTCTAGGTTGGATATAAAATCCGCTTATTGGCAGATCCCAGTAGAGATGGAGTCTAGGGCCTGCACGTCATTTACAGTTCCGGGTCGGGGCTCTACCAGTTCAAGCGACTGCCTTATGGCCTGCACAATGCGCCTGCAACTTGGCAGAGATTTATAGATGAGGTCCTTGGGGCTGACTTGGAACCCCATGTTTTTGTGTATTTGGACGATATTATTATTGTTACAAATACATTTGACAAGCATGTTGAGGTTCTGAAGGAGGTCCTGAGGAGGATTTGTTCGGCAGGGCTTAGATTGAATAGGGAAAAATGTAATTTTTGTCTTTCTTCGCTACGGTACCTAGGTTATGTTGTTGATCGACAGGGCTTGCATGTTGACCCCGAAAAAGTTGAGGCAATGCTGAAAATTCCAGCGCCCAAAAATGTAAGGGAAGTCTGGTCGTTTGTTGGCACCATTTCTTAGTATCGTAGGTTTGTTTCGAATTTCGCGGATTCGGTTAAACCTCTAACTGATCTTCTAAAGAAGAAGAACAGGTTTAGATGGTCGCCGGAGTGTGAGGACAGCTTTTTGAAGGCCAAGGAGCGTCTGGTGACGGCGCCGGTCCCGATTTCGGACGACCCTTCATAGTTCAAACTGATGCTTCCGATTTTGGAATAGGTGCCGTTTTGACACAGCAGTTTGATGAAGGGGAGAAGGTTATTTCATATTTGAGCAGGTCGTTGAGTAGGTGCGAGAGGAATTAATCCACTACCGAGAAGGAGTGTTTGGTTGTTTTGTGGGCAGTTAAGAAATTGAGAACATACATCGAAGGGGTTCACAGTGCTGACCGACCATTATTGTTATGGCTCAACAATTTGAAAGATCCTTGCGGTAGGTTGGCTAGGTGGGCTTTAAAGCTCCAGCAGTATGATTATGAAATCATTCATCGGAAAGATTATGTGGTGCCCGACATGCTTTCCAGAAGTGTCGCAGTCGTAGGGGAGGCAGATGGGCGTGTAAAAGATCCATGGCTTGAGAGCATGGTTCGGAAAGTGGAGGATAATACACTCGATTACCCAGCTTGGAGAATTGAAAATGGGGTGTTATATAAGCACATAAAGGCAGGGCCAAGTAGTTTGTTTAGCGCTAGATACGAGTGGAAGAGAGTTGTTGGCAAAACTGATAGGACTAAAATTTTATTCGAGTGTCACGATAACTCATTATCGGGGCACATGGGCGTTAGAAAAACATACGCAAGGGTAGTTGAGAAATATTATTGGCCAAAAATGAAGGCAGAGATAGCTAGATATATTAGAAATGCAACGGCAAAGAGTGTTTGCAAGGAGTTAGAGGACAACGTGTTCTTGCTCCTCGGGGTGCTGAGGTCCATTGTGTGCGACAATGGGCCACAGCCACAGTTTCGCAGCAAGGAGCTGCAGAGTTTATGCGCGTCGTATGGTGTGCAGATGCGGTACACTGCACACAATCATCCGCAGTCCAATCCGGCCGAGCGGATCAACCAAATAATTAAAACCACTTTGAGAGCATATATTTCAGAAAACCATCGGACATGGGATTCTCATCTCTCAAAGGTGGCGTGCTGCATTCGAACAGCGCATCATGAGGATTTGGAAGCGTCTCCATACACTGCAAAGTGAAATATGTTATTCATACACACCTAAAGTGTGTGAAACTTGTAGACACATTTTACACACAACTTGGCGTGTATAAACACTGTAAGTGCTTTTAAAAAAAACGCATGCGTGTTAATAGAACATGCCAAAATCTTGAATGTGTGTTTTTTTTATTTATCAAAATAAATATACACTTAAAAATGTGTTCACTTTGCAGTGTACTTCGTGAATTTTGGCGGAAATATGGCGGTCAGGGGTACTAGAGATTATAGACGAGTGGGAGACTCAGACCAACCGGACAGTAGTAGTGAGGACCGGGCCAAGTTAATGGCAGACTTGAGGGAAGACGCACTGAAAAAGTTGGTAGTGGCAAGTGTAATGGACAACTCTTCTGTTAGCATTCTGTTAACCAACGGTTTAGCGCACTCATCCCAACATAGCTTAGTGTAAATCCCGACTTACAGTCACCTTCCAGGAATTTCGCCTGGAATGTCCCGCTTTGGCAACTCGCCCTACAAGCGCTACCGGCATATTCAGTTCGCTGGCTCTTGCTAGTGTGATAATTATACTGTCTAGAAGTACAGAAACATAATTTGCTTTTCTTGCGTTCAATATAATACGTTGTAGTACTTTGAATTGCAATTCACTATAATTCAAACTATATATTTCTTTTTTTTTCCGAAAGTCTTTACTTTAAAGGATAATTTCGTAATTTAGTTGCTACAATTAAGTTGTAGATTAGATTTCATAATAATGGCAATGCTATATGCTAGTTTAGGAAACTAGCGTAGGGTTCAGTGCAGGCGTATATGCTGCCCAGGCACAACTCAAACGTAATTACGGCATTGGTCCGTTATTCCTAAGCTGTGCTTTCAGCGGACGAGAGACGGGATTGTGAATCCACGCTCTGACAAGTGAACACATCGTTGTGCTGAAGATATGGTTATAATTTTCTAAAGCGAATATTTTTTAACCTGCGGTACATTAATGTACAATTATTAAAATTAATTCGATTGATAGCTCTTTGGAAAAAAGAAAAGCTAATCGGAAGACTCGATTTTTTTTACGACTTGTGGCATTTTGATCATTTTGATCTAGCACGAGGCCAGGAGCTCGCCAGGAGCTCGATACGTGTGCTTCTGTGAGCAGAACTGTGCCGAATTTAAAAGCTGGTGCTTCTGCGACCAGAATTGTTCCATATACCGAAAGCGTGGTCTTGAGCGAAAAGATTTGCGCTACGTTTGGACGAGTAGCGTTCCGTGTTAAGCAAGGCGTTTCTGCGCGAACGAAAACTCAGTCAGCGAAGAACCCTCGGAGTCTAGGCTCGATTTGTCACGTGCGGCCAATGCAGAGCAGCTGGTTCAGCAGCGTTACTCTGATCGGAACAACAACATACAAGCCTTCTGCTTACTATTTTAACGTCTATTTCATGAATTATTAAACAAGTTTTGTATTCCTAAAAATAAGCGCTCGCTTCCGTAAAAATTAAATTTTGTTAATTTTATTGTAAATTAATAATTTTCTATTTGTTAAAATGAAATATCTTCAATTACCTACTAATGTAATCTAATTCATTTCGTTGGCCTAATTTGCTAAATTAGTAATTTACTAACTGATATTTTTTGTAGAATTTAATTTAAGATATATGTAGAAAATTTAAAAACATCTACAAAAACACAACACGTCGCTGGGCCCAACGTCGGAGATGTGGAGAAATATTGAGTAAGTGATTTTGTCGTATATATATAAGCAAAACGTTAATAAGATAAACTACCGTTTATTTTACACGGTAGTACAATAATTGAGGACATGAACATTTAGAATTTATATTACAAGTTGCAGGCAATCAAATTATTTTTGATCTTTTGAACCGTGGTCGGATGCGGATTAAATTTAAGTTTGTTTTGAGCTCCTATGAGACTCAAATGTATCGGATTTGAAATTATTGAATTCATTAAAAACATAAATGATGTTAACCAATGAAATATCGGTTTAATTATTTTATGAATATGGAGTAGGCACCTTAGTCCCTAAGGTTCAATGCAGGGCGAGAAGGGGATGTAAGGTTATCATGAAAATTGGCAGCATTTGGGGCGATTCAGAATCGGTCACGAATCGCCATAGGTAGGGTGGGTAGAGACGACAGCGGAGTACCGATACCAGCTGGGTATCTCCAAATTATTCCAGGTAACAATTACGAGTGATAAAATTGATAGGGGAATGGGTATTTTCCTTTAGTTTTTTTGCTTTCGCAAAGTGCACATAATTAATGTTGTAATGTCGTGGTGTTTAGGGTTTTGAAAAGATCTTCGACAACCCGACGAGCTACGCAAGAGCACTACTAGGTGTGCACGCCCCTCGATTCTCTTAAGCACCGTGATGTGCCTTAACATCTTAAGTACTTTAAGGGCACAATATCATCACACACGACGGTCATTACACATTTTGGCGCCCAATGCCAATTGTTGAATCGTTCACATCTCAAATATTTTTTTAATGGTATGGTTAACAGCTAACATACTTGTGCTTTGTTGTATCTTTAAAAAATCTTATATAATTCTTAAATTTGTTTAGGTATTCAATATTATTTTGTTTCCTAATTGAAATTACGATTTAGTAATTCTAGCATTGCTACGGGTTAGTCATGAAACTAGGATGAGTTTTATTGGTACCGAAGAGCTATTTATGTGAAGGTAATTTTTTGTTTGGCAAGCGCCGTTTTTGGAATTTAGTTCCATTGTACAAAATTTAAGTTGTTGCACCTTTCAAATTTTTTTTCTTTTCCACTCTTCTGAAAATACGATTTAGTAAGTTGAGCATTGCTACGGTTTAATCGACGGAAGAGAGAGGTGGAGTTAAGTTTCAATAATATATTTTTCATTTCAACATGCAGTTAGAGAAAATCTCTTATTAAGTTTATTTTATTGTTGATTACCTGGAAGTGGTTAACCCAATACATTCACATTCCACCTCACATTTGTAAACGTTAAAAATCAAACTGGTGGTACAAATAAACACACACGTCCGTTCTTCTCGATGGTCGTTTTATTTCTAATCTTCGAAAGTCGAAGTGACGCTCACTCGAGTTCGAATTGACATATTAAACATAAATATATACATGGTGTGTAGGCATAAATATATACATGGTGTGTAGGCATAAATATATACATGGTTTATATACTTAGCAACTTAGCAACTACAATATATTACTACACATTGAACCTGGATATTTCGAAATTTTTCTTGAAAATTTTGATATAATTTTTTTTTGCAATGTCGGTAAGACACAGTTTAGAAAACGTATCCGCGGCGCACGATACTCAAGACGAACCGGGGTGCGGAGTTGGTTTAGAAGCGATTGATGATACGCAGGCTCTTTCCATTACTTCTTGTAAACATAAATTTCATCACATTTCTATTACGAATTCTTTGAGAGAAAATAATGAATGCCCGTTATGTCGTCAGCAGTGTGACGCCACAAAAATAACTAAAGTTTCTTCAAGCAAACGATTGTCATTTGCGAATGAAAATGCTCTTTCGCTTTCACCCAATAGTCGATTATTCCCCGATCGTGTATCTGGCGGTACGAACCAATTTCATAATAATCGTGTCTCGAACAATCGTTCTCGCAGTTTTAAGAATAATAGAGGTGGAGGCGCGACACCAAAGACTAATCGTCCTGTAACTCGCTCACAAAGGCCAACACAAAATACTCTCGACTGGACATACCGTGAGGCAAGTTTAGAGCGTTTTTCTCAAGTTTTGAATTCTAATGGCAATATTGCACAATCTCAACCAACTTTAGATGAGCGACGTGAGATTTGTCAACATGTTAATTTGGCTACTAATGTAGAAAATACTAAATCAAGACCTTCCTTAACTCAAGATGAGATGGTAAAGATTGCCTCGAGTATTTCTACTAATATCGCTACTAACATCGTGCAAAATACTCAACGCGAAATGGTTGAGCTGATGTCACGTATTTTGATACCAATATTGAAAAAAATTTTGCAAAGACAATTCAATTCACTGAGAGTTTTGCAAAATAATTCCAATCCAAGAACTTCAGCGGCAGAGCCTGATGATTGGCCTAAAGAGATGCCGTTTTCCGCTCCTAATGATAGACAACCTTCTTCAAATGTTCAGACAAATCAAACTTCGATGGAACAGTCGGTACCTTCGCATTCCAATGTTCGTCCAAGTTTTATTAGTCAACCTGAAAAGGTCGCTAATTTTATACAAAATTGGCAATTAAAAATTAAAAATTGGCAATTAACAGTTGACGAATTTCTATATAGACTAAAATCCCTGACACGACAGAATTTAAATAACGACTTTCAATTACTTTGCAATAATTTGCACGTTCTTTTTGTTGGCATGGCCAAAGTATAGTCCATTTTCTTGGGGTCTCTTTAGCACACATTTGACTAAGAGATATGAGGATACGATATCCGACTTTGAACTTTGGGAGAAAATTCGTAAAAGAAGACAGAAAGAAAACGAAAATTTCGATGATTATCATCTGGCAATTGAAGATCGCTTGCAAGATGAAGTTGGAGAACATGAAATGGTTGAGGTATTGGTTAGAAACCTAAAACCAAATTTGCGACATGAACTATTACACTTAAATATTACCACTATCACAAAACTTCGCACTGAAGTCAGCAAGCATGAAAATTTCTTTTCGGAGACTAGTTCACAATCTTTTAAATTCAAACCAGCTTGGTTAAAATCTCAAGTATTTGAAATAGATATTGACAGTTCATCAGATGTTGTGGTTGATGAAGAAATAGCGGCTATGCATTCTTCGCGTCCACCATTTGTATGTTGAAACAACGTTTTTATTTTTCAAAATTACATAAGAATTCAATGCTTCAAAAATTTGAAGTTTACTTTTATTAACACCAAAATAACTGAAATTGTGATACAAAAATTCATTATATTTTATTTTTTCTTCAAGGCATGATAGTTTAATGAAACTGATTGGGCTTCCTGAGTCTATGAGACATTCTAAAGACAACGATAATATTTTATTAGTACTCTTAATTCTAAAATCGAAATACCTTACATATTCATTTTCCTCTACGTAGTTTAAAGATTTCTTCCTTTCGGGACAAGCAGCAACTTGATGCTCCATGCTTCCACAGCCAAAGCAGGCACCGACTTCTCTTTTTGGCTTTTTGCACTCAGCAGCAAGATGTCCGATAGAATTGCAATTATAGCATCGCATTGCTGACTTCTGTTGAACTGCTACATTGGTTCTCGGTTCTGAACGGACATTATACTTCAACTCGATTTTTGCAAAGGCGTGTAACAATTGCTCTTTGGACGAGTAACACTGGAGACATGCTTGTAATTTTAATTGCTTGTCAGGAATACCTTCAATCAGATAATCCACAAGTTCATCGTCGTCGACCTGCACTTTGCGAGCCAAAACTACTTTGTCATTGTAATAATCGGCAAAGTATTCACCTGGACTCCACTTTCGAGCTTCGAACTTTCGGCGTAGCATTAGTTTGTTTTCTTTCGAACAGAAAAAATGTTGCAATTGGTCCAGCAGGACGGTCACCTTCTCGTTCAAAAAAGTTGGTTTTGAATATAACCAAGCTTGAGCTTTGCCTTTTAATTTGCTCATAAGCAAACCACGCAACATCGCCTCGTCAAGTTTGTATACAACTTCAACACTCTTAAATTGTGCAACCCAGACATCAACATTGTCGTCACCGTCATACTCAGGCTGCATATCTTTGAGCAACGCAAGTGTTGGTATGTTGCAAACCGTACCAGAAACATTGTCGTTCGAGTCGATTGGCGTCGATCTTTTCTGCAGCAATTCATTCTCCTTTGCCATTACTGCCTTTTCGCGTTTGAGCAGTTCCACCTCCTATCGTAACAACTCCAACTCGAGAGAACCACCGTCATCGCCTGTTAGCGATTCAACATCGTCTGTCGCTGAAGCACCCGCATCGACGTCATCAGACATATCGTTTGTCTCTCTCGGACACTCGCCGCGCTCATCAACTGACAACTCGTTGATTCTTAGCAACAATTACGCTTTTGCACCGCTTGATTTCAATCCAAAACGTTTCAACCAACGCCGCAACTGCTAAACTTTATATTCGTTTGGTGCTATGGAACCTTCCATGATGTTCTTTTTGTTCTTTGCTGTTTTGTTCTTTTAATTTTAGTCTCTTCTTTACTCGTTGTCTCTTCGTTATTTTTCTCGTACTTTTTGAATTGTAGTTTTTTCTTTACTCGTTGTGTTTTCTTTCCCCTTTTCGGAATCGTAGATGTCTTTTTTTCGATTGTTTTTTTATATTGTTCTTTTCACTCGTTTTGTCTTTTTGTTATTTTTCTCGAACTTTTAGAAATTTCTAGACTTTTTCACTCGTTTTGTCTTTTCCTTTTCTCGATCTTTTGCAAATTTTAAGTTTTTCTTCACTCGTTTTGTCTTTTCGTTATTTTTCTCGAACTTTTAGAAATTTCAAGACTTTTTCACTCGTTTTGCCTTTTCCTTTTCTCGATCTTTTGCAAATTTTAAGTTTTTCTTCACTCGTTTTGTCTTTTCGTTATTTTTCTCGAACTTTGAGAAATTTCTAGACTTTTTTCACTCGTTTTGTCTTTCCTTTTCTTTTGCAAATTTTAAGTTTTTAAACTGTAATTTATTGTTCAATTTTTCGTTTGTTTTATAAACAAAATATGCAGGCTATTGGTGGTATCAATTCCACTTCTGAGAAACTGTAAACGTTCAAAATCAAACTGGTGGTACAAATAAACACACACGTCCGTTCTTCTCGATGGTCATTTTATTTCTAATCTTCGAAAGTCGAAGTGACGCACACTCGAGTTCAAATTGACATATTCAACATAAATATATACATGGTGTGTAGGCATAAATATATACATGGTTTATATACTTAGCAACTTAGCAACTACAATATATTACTACACATTGAACCTGGATATTTCGAAATTTTTCTTGAAAATTTTGATATAATTTTTTTTTGCAATGTCGGTAAGACACAGTTTAGAAAACGTATCCGCGGCGCACGATACTCAAGACGAACCGGGGTGCGGAGTTGGTTTAGAAGCGATTGATGATACGCAGGCTCTTTCCATTACTTCTTGTAAACATAAATTTCATCACATTTCTATTACGAATTCTTTGAGAGAAAATAATGAATGCCCGTTATGTCGTCAGCAGTGTGACGCCACAAAAATAACTAAAGTTTCTTCAAGCAAACGATTGTCATTTGCGAATGAAAATGCTCTTTCGCTTTCACCCAATAGTCGATTATTCCCCGATCGTGTATCTGGCGGTACGAACCAATTTCATAATAATCGTGTCTCGAACAATCGTTCTCGCAGTTTTAAGAATAATAGAGGTGGAGGCGCGACACCAAAGACTAATCGTCCTGTAACTCGCTCACAAAGGCCAACACAAAATACTCTCGACTGGACATACCGTGAGGCAAGTTTAGAGCGTTTTTCTCAAGTTTTGAATTCTAATGGCAATATTGCACAATCTCAACCAACTTTAGATGAGCGACGTGAGATTTGTCAACATGTTAATTTGGCTACTAATGTAGAAAATACTAAATCAAGACCTTCCTTAACTCAAGATGAGATGGTAAAGATTGCCTCGAGTATTTCTACTAATATCGCTACTAACATCGTGCAAAATACTCAACGCGAAATGGTTGAGCTGATGTCACGTATTTTGATACCAATATTGAAAAAAATTTTGCAAAGACAATTCAATTCACTGAGAGTTTTGCAAAATAATTCCAATCCAAGAACTTCAGCGGCAGAGCCTGATGATTGGCCTAAAGAGATGCCGTTTTCCGCTCCTAATGATAGACAACCTTCTTCAAATGTTCAGACAAATCAAACTTCGATGGAACAGTCGGTACCTTCGCATTCCAATGTTCGTCCAAGTTTTATTAGTCAACCTGAAAAGGTCGCTAATTTTATACAAAATTGGCAATTAAAAATTGATGGTTCGAAAAATGGAATGGCAGTTGACGAATTTCTATATAGACTAAAATTCCTGACACGACAGAATTTAAATAACGACTTTCAATTACTTTGCAATAATTTGCACGTTCTTTTTGTTGGCATGGCCAAAGTATAGTCCATTTTCTTGGGGTCTCTTTAGCACACATTTGACTAAGAGATATGAGGATACGATATCCGACTTTGAACTTTGGGAGAAAATTCGTAAAAGAAGACAGAAAGAAAACGAAAATTTCGATGATTATCATCTGGCAATTGAAGATCGCTTGCAAGATGAAGTTGGAGAACATGAAATGGTTGAGGTATTGGTTAGAAACCTAAAACCAAATTTGCGACATGAACTATTACACTTAAATATTACCACTATCACAAAACTTCGCACTGAAGTCAGCAAGCATGAAAATTTCTTTTCGGAGACTAGTTCACAATCTTTTAAATTCAAACCAGCTTGGTTAAAATCTCAAGTATTTGAAATAGATATTGACAGTTCATCAGATGTTGTGGTTGATGAAGAAATAGCGGCTATGCATTCTTCGCGTCCACCATTTGTTTGTTGGAACAACGTTTTTATTTTTCAAAATTACATAAGAATTCAATGCTCCAAAAATTTGAAGTTTACTTTTATTAACACCAAAATAACTGAAATTGTGATACAAAAATTCATTATATTTTATTTTTTCTTCAAGGCATAGTTTAATGAAACTGATTGGGCTTCCTGAGTCTATGAGACATTCTAAAGACAACGATAATATTTTATTAGTACTCTTAATTCTAAAATCGAAATACCTTACATGTTCATTTTCCTCTACGTAGTTCAAAGATTTCTTCCTTTCGGGACAAGCAGGCAAAGCAGGCACCGACTTCTCTTTTTGGCTTTTTGCACTCAGCAGCAAGATGTCCGATAGAATTGCAATTATAGCATCGCATTGCTGACTTCTGTTGAACTGCTACATTGGTTCTCGGTTCTGAACGGACATTATACTTCAACTCGATTTTTGCAAAGGCGTGTAACAATTGCTCTTTGGACGAGTAACACTGGAGACATGCTTGTAATTTTAATTGCTTGTCAGGAATACCTTCAATCAGATAATCCACAAGTTCATCGTCGTCGACCTGCACTTTGCGAGCCAAAACTACTTTGTCATTGTAATAATCGGCAAAGTATTCACCTGGACTCCACTTTCGAGCTTCGAACTTTCGGCGTAGCATTAGTTTGTTTTCTTTCGAACAGAAAAAATGTTGCAATTGGTCCAGCAGGACGGTCACCTTCTCGTTCAAAAAAGTTGGTTTTGAATATAACCAAGCTTGAGCTTTGCCTTTTAATTTGCTCATAAGCAAACCACGCAACATCGCCTCGTCAAGTTTGTATACAACTTCAACACTCTTAAATTGTGCAACCCAGACATCAACATTGTCGTCACCGTCATACTCAGGCTGCATATCTTTGAGCAACGCAAGTGTTGGTATGTTGCAAACCGTACCAGAAACATTGTCGTTCGAGTCGATTGGCGTCGATCTTTTCTGCAGCAATTCATTCTCCTTTGCCATTACTGCCTTTTCGCGTTTGAGCAGTTCCACCTCCTATCGTAACAACTCCAACTCGAGAGAACCACCGTCATCGCCTGTTAGCGATTCAACATCGTCTGTCGCTGAAGCACCCGCATCGACGTCATCAGACATATCGTTTGTCTCTCTCGGACACTCGCCGCGCTCATCAACTGACAACTCGTTGATTCTTAGCAACAATTACGCTTTTGCACCGCTTGATTTCAATCCAAGACGTTTCAACCAACGCCGCAACTGCTAAACTTTATATTCGTTTGGTGCTATGGAACCTTCCATGATGTTCTTTTTGTTCTTTGCTGTTTTGTTCTTTTAATTTTAGTCTCTTCTTTACTCGTTGTCTCTTCGTTATTTTTCTCGTACTTTTTGAATTGTAGTTTTTTCTTTACTCGTTGTGTTTTCTTTCCCCTTTTCGGAATCGTAGATGTCTTTTTTTCGATTGTTTTTTTATATTGTTCTTTTCACTCGTTTTGTCTTTTTGTTATTTTTCTCGAACTTTTAGAAATTTCTAGACTTTTTCACTCGTTTTGTCTTTTCCTTTTCTCGATCTTTTGCAAATTTTAAGTTTTTCTTCACTCGTTTTGTCTTTTCGTTATTTTGCTCGAACTTTTAGAAATTTCAAGACTTTTTCACTCGTTTTGCCTTTTCCTTTTCTCGATCTTTTGCAAATTTTAAGTTTTTCTTCACTCGTTTTGTCTTTTCGTTATTTTTCTCGAACTTTGAGAAATTTCTAGACTTTTTTCACTCGTTTTGTCTTTCCTTTTCTTTTGCAAATTTTAAGTTTTTAAACTGTAATTTATTGTTCCATTTTTCGTTTGTTTTATAAACAAAATATGCAGGCTATTGGTGGTATCAATTCCACTTCTGAGAAACTGTAAACGTTCAAAATCAAACTGGTGGTACAAATAAACACACACGTCCGTTCTTCTCGATGGTCATTTTATTTCTAATCTTCGAAAGTCGAAGTGACGCACACTCGAGTTCAAATTGACATATTAAACATAAATATATACATGGTGTGTAGGCATAAATATATACATGGTGTGTAGGCATTAATATATACATGGTGTGTAGGCATAAATATATACATGGTTTATATACTTAGCAACTTAGCAACTACAATATATTACTACACATTGAACCTGGATATTTCGAAATTTTTCTTGAAAATTTTGATATAATTTTTTTTTGCAATGTCGGTAAGACACAGTTTAGAAAACGTATCCGCGGCGCACGATACTCAAGACGAACCGGGGTGCGGAGTTGGTTTAGAAGCGATTGATGATACGCAGGCTCTTTCCATTACTTCTTGTAAACATAAATTTCATCACATTTCTATTACGAATTCTTTGAGAGAAAATAATGAATGCCCGTTATGTCATCAGCAGTGTGACGCCACAAAAATAACTAAAGTTTGTTCAAGGAAACGATTGTCATTTGCGAATGAAAATGCTCTTTCGCTTTCACCCAATAGTCGATTATTCCCCGATCGTGTATCTGGCGGTACGAACCAATTTCATAATAATCGTGTCTCGAACAATCGTTCTCGCAGTTTTAAGAATAATAGAGGTGGAGGCGCGACACCAAAGACTAATCGTCCTGTAACTCGCTCACAAAGGCCAACACAAAATACTCTCGACTGGACATACCGTGAGGCAAGTTTAGAGCGTTTTTCTCAAGTTTTGAATTCTAATGGCAATATTGCACAATCTCAACCAACTTTAAATGAGCGACGTGAGATTTGTCAACATGTTAATTTGGCTACTAATGTAGAAAATCTTAAATCAAGACCTTCCTTAACTCAAGATGAGATGGTAAATATTGCCACGAGTATTTCTACTAATATCGCTACTAACATCGTGCAAAATACTCAACGCGAAATGGTTGAGCTGATGTCCACTTACTTTGATACCAATATTGAAAAAAATTTTGCAAAGACAATTCAATTCACTGAGAGTTTTGCAAAATAATTCCAATCCAAGAACTTCAGCGGCAGAGCCTGATGATTGGCCTAAAGAGATGCCGTTTTCCGCTCCTAATGATAGACAACCTTCTTCAAATGTTCAGACAAATCAACCTTCGATGGAACAGTCGGTACCTTCGCATTCCAATGTTCGTCCAAGTTTTATTAGTCAACCTGAAAAGGTCGCTAATTTTATACAAAATTGGCAATTAAAAATTGATGGTTCGAAAAATGGAATGGCAGTTGACGAATTTCTATATAGACTAAAATCCCTGACACGACAGAATTTAAATAACGACTTTCAATTACTTTGCAATAATTTGCACGTTCTTTTTGTTGGTAAGGCCAAAGTATAGTCCATTTTCTTGGGGTCTCTTTAGCACACATTTGACTAAGAGATATGAGGATACGATATCCGACTTTGAACTTTGGGAGAAAATTCGTAAAAGAAGACAGAAAGAAAACGAAAATTTCGATGATTATCATCTGGCAATTGAAGATCGCTTGCAAGATGAAGTTGGAGAACATGAAATGGTTGAGGTATTGGTTAGAAACCTAAAACCAAATTTGCGACATGAACTATTACACTTAAATATTACCACTATCACAAAACTTCGCACTGAAGTCAGCAAGCATGAAAATTTCTTTTCGGAGACTAGTTCACAATCTTTTAAATTCAAACCGGCTTGGTTAAAATCTCAAGTATTTGAAATAGATATTGACAGTTCATCAGATGTTGTGGTTGATGAAGAAATAGCGGCTATGCATTCTTCGCGTCCACCATTTGTTTGGTGGAACTGTGATAAGCAAGGTCACAGATACAATGATTGCTTAGAGCAACGAAAAATTTTCTGTTAAGGCTGCGGAAAGAAAGATACTTTCAAGCCTAAATGTATTAAGTGTAACTCTTCGGAAAACCGAATGAGGGATGCGAACAACCACAACTCGTAAACGCATCCCAAAATATTATAAGAGAACGTAAAGGTGCAAAACCTCACCTAAATTCTGACGTACGTTTCACTGATAATGATTTACCTGACAGTAACACTATTGATTTTCCACAAAAAATTTTACCTAGACTTACAAATTCTCGAAAACTTCAGCTTAGGCCTCTCATTCCTTATCATCAACGTCTTTACCACTATAATCAAACTCGTCTTCGAATATTGGGAGAAGCTGCCGCTGTTCGGCCCCTATACATCAACACCTAAAATATCAACTGGTCGATTGAGAAATTTTTGGAGAAACGTAGTTTCGACTCGTAAAATACTTCTTTTCGCTATTTTTACTAACGCGGATAATAGATTATACACCGAAGTAATTATCCTAAATACCCCTTATTTGGCTTTATTAGATTCGGGTGCAACGATCAGTTGTATAGGAGGCGATGCTGCTACCGAAATTCTTGCAAGTAATAAAGTAAAGAAATGCTCTGGGTGTGTCAAAACAGCTGATGGCAGTTCATGTTCTGTTGTTGGTAGAATTTTTACGGAGTTGACCTACAAGAATTCAAATAAAACTATCGAATTGTTTATTATACCCAGCCTAAAGCAAAATGTTTATTTAGGCATGAACTTTTGTCATGAGTTCGGTTTGGTTGATTCTATTTCAAGTGGCTTCGGTACGATTGCGGAGTTAGATGTTGGCAAGGATGAGGATTTCAGTGAGGAACCCAAAATGCATATTCTAACTTGCGAGCAAGGAAAGCGTTTGAAAACTGTTATTGATATATTCAAATCTTTTGAGATGGAAGGATTGGGTCATACAAGTCTTTTGGAACATGTTATCGATGTGAGTAGTGCGAAACCGGTGAAACAACGACACTTTTCAGTGTCCCCCGCTATCGAAAAACTAATGTTTGCCGAAGTTGATCACATGCTAGCGTTAGGCGTAATGGAAGAGTCTTCGAGCCCTTGGAGTAGTAATTGTGTTCTTGTTCGGCGGAATAACAAAAATCGTCTGTGTCTGGATTCACGAGAAGTAAATAAGCATACCGTGAAGGATGCTTACCCCCTCCCTCATATCGATGGAATCCTTAGTCGATTACCACCTGCTCGATTCATATCTGGTTTAGACATGAAGCACGCGTTTTGGCAAATTTCTCTGGAGGAAAAATCTCGGCAAGTTACGGCGTTCACAATACCAAATCGGCCCCTTTACCAGTATAAGGTCATGCCATTTGGATTGTGCAACGCACCACAAACGCTAGTTCGATTAATGGATAGGGTGTTGCCTAATAACCTCAGAGACCGTGTTTTCATTTACCTTTACGATCTGCTTATACTTTCTGATGATTTCGATTCTCATTTAATTCTGTTGCAAGAAGTTGCTTTACATCTGCGCGAAGCCAACCTAACGCTAAATATTGCAAAGTCAAAATTCTGCATGACTGAAGTTAAATATCTTGGTTTTATTACTGGTCATGGTGTATTTTGGTCGTTAAACGTCAGCTCAATCGGTTGTGTGAATAAAAAATCTGCTCTCATAAAATCAATTTTCGGAAGTCAATATATCGGAAGTTATACTTTAAAAATATTGAAACAGCCCCGAGGCTCCGTGCGATAGTACAGTGACGCGTTTGCATAGGGCTCGCGATCACTTGCTTGGACACTTTTGTGAAATTTAAAAACAAAACGAAAATTTTTGCCAAATAAAAACACAATTCGAATTCGCTTCATCAACAAAAACTTTATCCCGCGCTACATATCTGCTAAAACATTACACATTCTTTATAAACAAAATATAATCAGCTGATCCACTGACAGCAAAGTCAACACAGCGTTGACGTTAAAATTTCCCTCGGAAAAAAATATCCCAAAAAACATCTGTTTGCAGCGATCAGCGAGTACACAATCCGCATCGCGCCATCTATGCGTCGATTTTCTAATTTGGGTGACCAGAACCTTAAAAACGCGAAATTAGTACCAGTGTGACCGCTCGTCATGCAACGTACCCCTCCGTCATCAGTAGACAGTGGACGAAATGGTACAGCTCATCAGCAGCTGCAACTACAACAACAACTTTTGCAACCCCTAACAACCTATTCAAATTCCCTCGCCAGATATACAGTGGAGTTCCCATAGCGATACTGCACACGCAAACACAGGTAACTCTGTATCGTCAATTTCTTTGGTCGATACCCCTAGCAAATATATTGAAATCCCCGTAGGCCTTACCCCCATTCCTGACTCAAGTGAGACGAATAGTGGATTCTCAGAAATCGCTAATCGCATAACAAAGGTCGCTACTCGCTCCATTATTACAGGTCAAAAGAGCAAAATGCCGACAGTGCAGACAGGAATCGACATTTACTTCGCAAAGCGAGTACTATCGTCCCCCACTAATGGGAATAGGCATCCCGCAAAAATTCAAAAGACGAATCCCGTTAAGTCATCTCTCGAGGTTGGGCAAAACCGATATGCGATTCTTGCTGAAGAAAATGATTCGGATCCCAAGCCGAAATCGCAAAAACCCCCACCTATCTACCTGCGTGAGCGAAACTCTAATTCGCTCATCAAAGATATAACTCAAAATATTGGTCCTAATAATTTCCACGTGATTTCTATTCTCAGGGGACAAGTACACGAAACAAAAATCCAAATTTACAGCGAATCCAATTATAGAAAAATTGTCAATCTCTTTGATAAACTCAAAAAGAGCTACTACACCTACCAGCTCAAAAGTTCCAAAGGCCTCTCAGTCGTACTGAAAGGCATCGAGCCTTTCGTAGAATGCGACGAAATAAAAACTGCACTAAGCGATGAAGGCTTCCAAATAAAGTCCGTATTCAATATCCAGAATCAAAAAAAAATCCCACAACCCCCTTTTTCGTGTGGAACTAGAGTTCGACTCGAAATTGCTCAAAAAAGGTGAACCCCACCCGATATACTCGCTCAGATATCTGCTACATCGCAAAATCACAATTGAAGTGCCTCACAAGCGCAGTGGACCGATTCAGTGTCATAACTGCCAAGAATACGGCCACACAAAGTCTTACTGCACTCTTCCCAGCGTGTGCGTAATTTGTGGAGACCTGCACGAAACAGGTTCGTGCACAAAAACAAAAGAGGATTCCACTATTAAAAAATGTAGTAATTGCGGTGGCAATCACACTGCTAACTATAGAGGCTGTGCAGTCTATCAAAGCTTCATAAAAAAGACGGAAAATGTGACGCAAAAACATGAAACATGGAAAACCAAAAAATTTCCTCCGCTATCCGCTGCACAATCCTTCGCAAACCCACTTACAAAACAAGGCGTTTCCTACGCCAGTGCCTTAAAAAGCGGTCACTCTGCCACTGTGCACGCGCAACCTGCTCCTCCTAGTAGTAGCCTTGAACAAACTCTACAAATATTCATGCAAAATATGTCTCAATTTATGTCTGGTATGCAAAATATGATGCAAGAAATGATAAAGAATCAAAGTCTTTTACTACAACATCTCATGTCTAAGCCATGAATGGTTTAAAAATTCTGGAATGCAAACGGCCTGTGTCATCACAAACTAGAACTTCTCGAGTTCTTGAAAGAGTCCAGCATAGACGTTATGCTAATTTCTGAAACACACTTCACTGAAAAACACTTTTTCAATTTACCAGGATACAGACTCTATGACACAAAGCATCCAAGCGGAAACGCTAGAGGTGGAACCGCCATTCTCATTAAAAGTCGTATAAAACATTACGCTCTCCAGAATTATTGCACAGAATATATCCAAGCGACAAGTATTTCTCTCGATGAATACTTAAAAGGCCTAACATTAACAGCTGTATACTGCCCGCCCAGACACAAAATATCTGAGCAACAATTCCAGACTTTTTTCCATTCTCTTGGACAAAAGTATCTCGTTGCCGGCGATTTCAACGCCAAACATACATATTGGGGTTCTCGCCTTATATCGCCAAAGGGCAGGCTCCTGTTGAACACTGTCAACAGACTCGGTCTTGACGTGATCTCTTCTGGCACGCCAACTTACTGGCCAACTGACAGTCGCAAAACCCCCGATGTCATTGACTTTGCAGTCTTCAAAACTGTAAAAAGGAGCCAATTGTTTATTGAATCCTCTCTAGATCTCTCATCAGATCATACGCCTACTATTATCACAATAAAGTATGCGCCAAGTTCTGAGGCCAATCCACCAGATAAACTGACCAGCAAACTCACAAACTGGCTCAAATATCGAAAGTATATAAGCTCCCACATTATCCCTAATGTGTCACTAAAAACGAAAGTTGAAATACACACAGCTGTTAGTAATTTCACACTCTTGCTTTCCCAAGCAGCTGCAGCGGCCACTCCCGCCCAAATCCCAAAAAGCTCAACTCGCAGCTATGCAAAGTGTACTCCAAAGGACATAGAGCAGTTAATAAAAAATAAAAGGAAAATACGTCGCGATTGGCAAAACAACAGATCCCCAAATCTGAAAAAACAGCGTAATGATGTCTCTCGAATTATAGAAAAGCAGCTTGAGAGGAAATCCGAAAGAGAATTCCAGCTATTTGTTGAACATCTCGCACCCACAAAATCAACAAACTACTCGCTCTGGCGAGCTGCAAAAAATATGAAAAAACCAATACTGACAGAACCCCTCTCTAAGGCTGCCAAATGGAAACTGGGCCAGAAGCGATGCAGAAAAGGGTGCAGCTTTTGCCAACCACCTAAAAACCGTGTTCACCCCGAACACGACAGCTGGAGATATCGCAATACCAACATTAATCCCACATAATACCTCTTGTACAATCGCGATTAAAAAAAACGAACTTATGGAGGCAATAAACAAAAGCTTGGACCCGAAAAAAGCACCAGGACCGGACTTGATAACGCCAACAATGATAAAAGAACTGCCAACAGTTGCAATAACCCACTTATTGCACATATTTAACGCGATTCTCAGAACATGTCACTACCCAGATGATTGGAAACTATCTCAAGTTACAATGATTCCCAAACCTGGAAAAGATCCCAGTAATGTGACCACATACCGGCCTATAAGTTTGCTCTCTGTAATATCGAAACTCTTCGAAAAACTTTTAATAAAATTGATTCTACCGAAAATTCTAGAAAAACAAGTGATTCCCGATCACCAGTTTGGCTTCCGCGAAAAGCATGGCACTATTGAGCAAGTGCACCGCATTGTTGACTCAATAAAAGGCACTTTCGAAAATAAACAGTATTGCTCCGCTGTTTTCCTCGATATCACCCAGGCCTTCGATAAAGTCTGGCACGAAGGACTTATTTACAAACTACAGCATATTCTTCCCGCTAATATGCACTGTCTACTCAAAAACTACCTCACGAATAGAAAATTTGGAGTAAAATACAAAAGCTTTGTCTCCCGAAAATACGAAATACTGGCCGGAGTACCACAAGGCAGTGTCCTCGCGCCCCTGCTATATATTCTCTATACTGCAGATATGCCCAAAAGTGATAGAACTCTCATATCGACTTTTGCTGATGACACTGCTATCATGTTGCTCTCACTCAAACCCAGACATGGCATCTCTATACGTGCAAAAACACTTGGACACTCTAAGTAATTGGCTACATCGATGGAAAATCAAGGTCAATGAAAGCTGTCACTTAACCTTCACTCTAAGAATGGGCACGTGTCCTGCTCTGAAGATAAACGGCCAAGTCGTCCCTGAAAGTTCCGAAACCAAGTATCTTGGAATGCATCTCGATCGCCGACTCACATGGCATAAACATATTGAATCCAAAATCACTCAGATCAAATTAAAGCAATTGGAACTAAATTGGCTAATCTCAAGGGCATCAAAGCTATATCTCACATACAAAGTCCAAATATACAAAAGTATAATAAAACCCATATGGACATATGGCATTGAACTCTGGGGCACTGCCTCTCCCTCGAACGTGGAAAAACTCCAGAGAGTCCAATCTAAAATCCTGAGACAAATTGCCAGAGCCCCTTGGTATATAAAAAATACTAACATCCACAGAGACCTGAATATACCTGCAGTAAAAGACGAAATTCCGAAATTTACCTCGAAGTACAAGCAGAAGCTCATGTTTCACCCAAACATTCTAGCTAGAAATTTACTGAGACCTCTGAATCCCTCACGTCTCAAACGAAACTAATATATTCCCCATATATTAGTTACGATAACTCTACATTGCCTAAATCAATGGATATAGGGCAAATAGTTGTAATCTGAATATTATAAAATTAAGCTGAATTTCTGAATTTTTGAAAAATCATTGTTAGACCTAAGTTATTATTAGGTGATTCAATTGAATAAAATTACTATTAAAAAAAAAAAAAATGGTGAGATTAAAACTGACCCTGGCAAAATAATAGCAATTCAAGAGTTTCCTGTTCCATTACTTTTCCGATGACCGAGCTGCTTAAGAAAAGTAAAACTTTTGTATGGAACGAGGACGCTCAAGCTGCGTTTCAGAAACTAAAATGCCTGCTAACTTCTTCTCCCGTTTTAAGAACACCTGATTTTTCGAAACCTTTTATGTTGTTATGTGATGCTAGTTTAGTTGGACTAGGCTGCGTACTTGCGCAATGCAACGAAAATGGCGTCGAGATGCCCATCGCTTTCATGTCAACTAAGTTAACGAGAACACAGCAAAATTATTCCATGACGGAATTGGAATGTCTGGCAGTAATTTGAGGTATTAAGAAATTTCGCTCATATATTGAAGGCCAAGACTTTACCGTGATCACAGATGATGCGAGTCTGCAATGGCTAATGAGACAGAAGGACCTTTCAGGAAGACTTGCTAGATGGTCCCTTAAACTGCAGAGTTTCACTTTTACTATCAAACACCGTCGCGGTACAGAAAATGTCGTAGCCGATACACTTTCTCGGCGACCTGAAGAGATAAGCGAATTAGAAGATATTGGTCCCATTGTAGATTTAACGTCGGAACATTTTGACTCGGTAGAGTATTAAAATCTGATAGATAGAATTACACAAAATCAGTCAAGACTTCCCGATGTTAAGGTTATTGTTTAATTATGCAAAATTAAACAACGGCACCAAGCAACGAAGACATAGGTAGTTGCGGTCGGTGTTTACAAAAATGATACCAATAGTTGGTGAGTCTGTAAATACCCGCAATATAGTTTCTTATGGCCCTTCTCTTTGAAGTGATACAGAAACGGGTAATTTCAACATCTGGTAGCAGTTTGTCAGTATGGATGGAAATTCCACATACACAGCGGAAGTGTACAAATACAAATGTACACAACTAAATAGGATCTGTCTCGGCCGATAATGAGGCCCAATAAAAAGGTCCTTTGTTCCGCGAAATAGATAAATAGTGCGTTGCTTGGGCGGACCGTTTATTACACACACGATGGGACCGCAATCGCATCGTGTACGTAGGTAGTTTTAAGGTATTCGTATGTATTTGTAGGTATTTTATAAGGTATTATTTGTAATTTGAGGAAACTTACCTCAAATATATGGAATTCTACTCTGATGACGAGCTAACTGAAGTGTATTACGGGTTGAGGGAAAAGGTTGCTTCACTAAAGAAAGGGAATATTGATACTTGCCCCTTCCCTTTACCACAAATAGATATACCAGTTTTTGATGGTAAATACTCTGAATGGGACACATTCAAGGAATTGTTCCAACAATTAGTAGTATCAAAATCGATTTCAAATACACAAAAGATGTGTATATTGAAAGCGAAGGTGAAAGGATCGGCAGCAAGCATTATTGCAAATTTTCCATCAAAGGATGCAAATTTCGATATTGCATGGAATATCTTAATGATAAATACACAAATCAAAGAGCAATAACTTCAATTTACTTTAAAAAGCTGATCGAGGCTCCTGCTGTCAGATCTGACGCAAAAAGTGTGCAAGACTTTCAAGTGATGATAAACGAAAGTCTTCAAGCATTGCACGCATTTGGGATTGGAGCAGAAGAACTGCTTCAGTCCTTGATATGTTTCATCCTACAAAGGAAAATGGATGGAGCATTAAGAATGAAATTTGAGGCCTCTTTAGTTAACTCAAAGAAATTACCAAGGGTCGACAACTTGCTCGGATTTCTCGAGCGCGAAGTTTGTATTCTAGAGGCGACCCAAGAATTTTCCAACAAAAGGGATGGAAATCTTGGGGAGGAGCCTAGGAAAAAGGGATTCGTGGTAGGTGTTGGAAAATGTTTGATAGAATGCCAAAAATTGTCCAACAAAAGGGATGGACAACATTGGAAAAAGCCTATGAAAAAAATATGCTTGTCAAGTGGTAGGAAATGTTTGATGGGTTGTATGTCAGAACATTTTCTATATCAATGCTCAAAATTTAGAGGTGCGTCTATTATCGAACGATGGAGTAAGGTAATGGAAAACAATGTGTGTAAAAATTGTCTGAAAAGAGGGCATACTAGTAGAACATGTACGAGTAAGTATAGCTGTAGAAGAAGTAACTATAGTCATCATTCCTTACTACACGATAAACAGAAAACTAAAATGGCTGAAAAAGTTGAAAAGCAAAAAAGATTTCATCAAAGTAAAAATCTGTTACTATCCACAGCCATAGTGCAGGTGGCGGACAGAAGAGGAAATTGCATTAATTGCCGTGTGTTGCTAGATAGTGGATCGCAAGTATCTGTAATGACGAACTCATTAAAAAATAAATTAAAATTACAAAGTTCAAGAATATCAGCTTCGCTTGAAATAGTTAGGGTTGAAATCAGATCCAAAACGTCGAAGTACAAGACTAAATTGGATTTGCTAGTTATGCAAAAAATTGTATCGGACTTACCTGGACAACGAGTAGCTCAAGGTAAAGTTCCGAATGAAATAAAATTAGCAGATCCTAAATATAATATTCCACGAAGTATAGATATGCTCATTGGGGCAGAAAGATTTTTCGATATTTTGTCAACAGGGCAAATACAAGATGATAGTGGTAAATTTTTATTACAGAATACAAAATTCGGTTGGATTGTGAGTAGATCAGCACAAAAAGAACCGTTTTCAGTTTGCGGTATGAGTGTGTCCAAGTTAAATGATACAATGCCACAAAAACGCTGGGAGAAAAAAGAAATTCCATATAATAAGAAATGTTGTAGTAGAACGCAAAAACAACTTCGGAAGGAAAAATTGCTATCATCAATGCTGGTTAACAGTAGTGATAATCAGAGTTATCATGGGGTACGGGGGCGCTGGATAGCAGTGCCAAGTACTGGCCAAGAATTAAAACAAAGTAATTGGCAAATTCCTAGTTCTTTTAACAGAGAACATTGTTGCAATAAATCGTAATATCGATATATTGCGTAGGATGATGGAAGTAAGAACAAGCAATGGGATATCGAAGAGTTCGGTTCACGATGTTTGTCCTTTTCCTATCAATGAGTTTCCTACAAAATCTACTAGAAAACATATTCATAAAGTTAATACAATCTGTGGTAAACATAGATTGTGCAGAATGACGGATGTAGAGACCAGCAATGGTATATCGAAGAGATCGATACACATTGTTTGTCCTTTTCCCAATGATGAATGTTCTACAATAAGAACAAATAGTATTTAATAGTATTCAAGAAATTAACGATATTTTAAATAAATTAAGAATAAATATTGTATGCTGATATTATTTGTCGTATTTAATAATTTTCCCTGTAGTAAAAGGGCTTGTGAATATTGACTATTTTAAAGATAAAGCAGGAATATTTTTTGAAGAAGTGAAGGTAATAGGGCTGACATAAACTGCATGGAATATTGTGGTACATGTGAACATGCAGGATTATTGGAGTTATAAGGACAAATTGGACGAGTCATTGCAACTGATTAAATCCATGGAGGTATCACGTTCCGACGATGCACATATGGCAGCGACGATCGAACAACTCAGAGCGCATCGGCCGAAATAATGAAGTCATCACGCAGACGAGTTCGAAGAGCGCCTTTGGGATTTATGGGTGGTGTTCTTCATTCGATATTTAAACTGATGGATGAGGAACACACCAAACAATTAAAGTAAAATAAAAACAAAAAGAATCACGTCTAACATCAACATAAATTTAATGTTGCCTGACAATAATCCGAAGGAGCTTGCAAAGATTGCAAAAACGACCGCAGAATTCATTTTGTAACAGCAGTTAACAAAGAAAAGATGCAAGCGTATGCAATATATTCGAATCCTACATTCCATGACGGGTATTTTGTGAATATTAAGCCTGCATTTGAATACATATTGTTAGATGCGAGAAAAACAGTGTATTATGGGATGGTGGGCGATAAGTTTCAACATTGTCAACAAATGAAGAAGATGCTGATATGCCTGCAGACACATCCTTTATACAAAATAAGAGCCGACTCCAGATGCGAAGTTCAACTATTCTTAAAGCAGCGAAGGTTTCCTCGGGACTGCGAGATAAACCTTGTGCCTTTGCGTAATTTTTGGCGTCAACTCTATGCGACTAATTCTTGGATTTTTTCGATGGGTTAAGAGACTCAAGCTGAAATAAAGTGCAACGGGAATCATCAGATAGTGAGCCTTGAAGGTCAAGGTATGTTACAAATGAATCCTGACTGTTATCTACAAACGACCGATGTCAACCTATGGGCACATGACGTATACACAACGAATGTCAGTTACATCATTCCGATCCTGAATCTAACGCACCATATGCCAAATATCAAACATATTCAACTAATGGGAGAATAGAATCGTTTCAAATTCAGAACATCCCAACACAAAAGACGATATTAGGATTTCCAACGGCGTTGGATTTTCACCACGTAGCTCATTATGATTCAAGTCTGACAACATGGGTTATAATGCTGGTAATCATCGTAGCAGTAATCATCATCTTCCGAAAACTGTGCCAGATGTCCACCACCTATCTACCAGCAGCCATTACCTTACCACAGTTAGGGTAGAGTAAATTCAAAATCAATATAACATATATTTTTTACACAGTTTACATATTTTAATTAGTATTTGAGTATGCCAAATTTTATTTAAAACAAAGCTTATAAGCATAAATAAATAAATACAAAATTTTCTTTTGTTAATTTGAATTCATTTTCATGGCGGCCGTAGCCGCTTGACAATTAACCACTGTGTGGAATCACATTTTTTAATTTTTTTAAGATTTAAAATTTCGATACAAACATTTCAAAAAAAAAAAAAAGAAAAAAAAAGAGAGAAAGAAATTAAAATGTTTTATCGATAAATTTATTTTTATGTTTTATTATGTTGTTTAAGAATCAACCCCTTGTAAGTTTTAAGTTCTGATTGATTTAAGTTTTCTTTTCAACATAGAATAGTGCTACAGTAAGATATTTATTTCTTGCACTATCAAACAAAAAATCAAAACACAAAAATAAGAAAAATTATGAAAAGTAATCTAAATTGTAATTAAGTTATTTGCATCTTGTAAGGTCTGTAGCGCTTCATATTAAAAAAAAAAAAAAATTTACATTTAAAAAAAAAAAAAAAATGTATGTAAACACTATATAAAAAATTTATATTTTTGTTAAGGATGTCCAAAAAAAGGGACAAAATTATTAAAAGACTTAAGCCTTTTAAGGCGGGCAAGACACGCAATTATGCGTAAAATAAAAAATGTATATCAAGAAAAGAAAACAAAAACATGTAAACATAAAACGTAAGTCTTTCAAAGTAGGCAATATGTTTAATTATGCAAAATTAAAGAACGGCACCAAGCAACGAAGACATAGGTAGTTGCGGTCGGTGTTTACAGAAATGATACCAATAGTTGGTGAGTCTGTAAATACCCGCAATATAGTTTTTTATGGCCCTTCTCTTTGAAGTGATACAGAAACGGGTAATTTCAACATCTGGTAGCAGTTTGTCAGTATGGATGGAAATTCCACATACACAGCGGAAGTGTACAAATACAAATATACACAACTAAATAGGATCTGTCTCGGCCGATAATGAGGCCCAATAAAAAGGTCCTTTGTTCCGCGAAATAGATAATTAGTGCGTTGCTTGGGCGGACCGTTTATTACACACACGATGGGACCGCAATCGCATCGTGTACGTAGGTAGTTTTAAGGTATTCGTATGTATTTGTAGGTATTTTATAAGGTATTATTTGTAATTTCTAAGTAGATTTTAAACTATAAATAAAGAGTTCAGTTCACTGGACAAAGCAGTTATCCCATAACAACCGAAACCTCGTGTACTTACTTGGTAAGCTAAACAGTTATGGATAAATTTCTTTATAAGCATTACGTTGGCGAAGACGAGCATTAGTCTAGCGCATGGAAATTATGGATTCCCCAAGCCTTGGTCCCTGATGTTCTGTTCCGAGCGCATAATCCATTTTTATCTGTTCATGTTGGCTCAGGGAAAACTTTAGAGAAGATTCGCCGATACTTGTTTTGGCCAGGTATGGTGTCGCAGATAAGAGAGTATATACGAAAGTGTGAAACGTGTCGATGCACAAAACGCCCAAATTCTGTGTTGCGTCCACCTATGGGAAGACCAATTATCTCAGATCGCCCATTTCAAAAGTTATTTCTCGATATTTTAGGCCCATATCCCCGTTCGAAAACAGGTCAAATATATTACTACACATTGAATTTCAAAATAATTTTTCTTGAAAATTTTGATATAATTTTTTTTTGCAATGTCGGTAAGACACAGTTTAGAAAACGTATCCGCGGCGCACGTTACTCAAGACGAACCGGGGTGCGGAGTTGGTTTAGAAGCGATTGATGATACGCAGGCTCTTTCCATTACTTCTTGTAAACATAAATTTCATCACATTTCTATTACGAATTCTTTGAGAGAAAATAATGAATGCCCGTTATGTCGTCAGCAGTGTGACGCCACAAAAATAACTAAAGTTTCTTCAAGCAAACGATTGTCATTTGCGAATGAAAATGCTCTTTCGCTTTCACCCAATAGTCGATTATTCCCCGATCGTGTATCTGGCGGTACGAACCAATTTCATAATAATCGTGTCTGGAACAATCGTTCTCGCAGTTTTAAGAATAATAGAAGTGGAGGCGCGACACCAAAGACTAATCGTCCTGTAACTCGCTCACAAAGGCCAACACAAAATACTCTCGACTGGACATACCGTGAGGCAAGTTTAGAGCGTTTTTCTCAAGTTTTGAATTCTAATGGCAATATTGCACAATCTCAACCAACTTTAGATGAGCGACGTGAGATTTGTCAACATGTTAATTTGGCTACTAATGTAGAAAATCCTAAATCAAGACCTTCCTTAACTCAAGATGAGATGGTAAATATTGCCACGAGTATTTCTACTAATATCGCTACTAACATCGTGCAAAATACTCAACGCGAAATGGTTGAGCTGATGTCCACGTATTTTGATACCAATATTGAAAAAAATTTTGCAAAGACAATTCAATTCACTGAGAGTTTTGCAAAATAATTCCAATCCAAGAACTTCAGCGGCAGAGCCTGATGATTGGCCTAAAGAGATGCCGTTTTCCGCTCCTAATGATAGACAACCTTCTTCAAATGTTCAGACAAATCAACCTTCGATGGAACAGTCGGTACCTTCGCATTCCAATGTTCGTCCAAGTTTTATTAGTCAACCTGAAAAGGTCGCTAATTTTATACAAAATTGGCAATTCGAAAAATGGTTCGAAAAATGGAATGGCAGTTGACGAATTTCTATATAGACTAAAATCCCTGACACGACAGAATTTAAATAACGACTTTTAATTACTTTGTAATAATTTGCACGTTCTTTTTGTTGGCAAGGCCAAAGATTGGTATTGGAAATTTCATCAAGTATAGTCCATTTTGTTGGGGTCTCTTTAGCACACATTTGACTAAGAGATATGAGGATACGATATCCGACTTTGAACTTTGAGAGAAAATTCGTAAAAGAAGACAGAAAGAAAACGAAAATTTCGATGATTATCATCTGGCAATTGAAGATCGCTTGCAAGATGAAGTTGGAGAACATGAAATGGTTGAGGTATTGGTTAGAAACCTAAAACCAAATTTGCGACATGAACTATTACACTTAAATATTACCACTATCACAAAACTTCGCACTGAAGTCAGCAAGCATGAAAATTTCTTTTCGGAGACTAGTTCACAATCTTTTAAATTCAAACCGGCTTGGTTAAAATCTCAAGTATTTGAAATAGATATTGACAGTTCATCAGATGTTGTGGTTGATGAAGAAATAGCGGCTATGCATTCTTCGCGTCCACCATTTGTTTGGTGGAACTGTGATAAGCAAGGTCACAGATACAATGATTGCTTAGAGCAACGAAAAATTTTCTGTTAAGGCTGCGGAAAGAAAGATACTTTCAAGCCTAAATGTATTAAGTGTAACTCTTCGGAAAACCGAATGATGCGAACAACAACAACTCGTAAACGCATCCCAAAATATTATAGGAGAACGTAAAGGTGCAAAACCTCACCTAAATTCTGACGTACGTTTCACTGATAATGATTTACATGACAGTAACACTATTGATTTTCCACTAAAAATTTTACCTAGACTTACAAATTCTCGAAAACTTCAGCTTAGGCCTCTCATTCCTTATCATCAACGTCTTTACCACTATAATCAAACTCGTCTTCGAATATTGGGAGAAGCTGCCGCTGTTCGGCCCCTATACGTAACAAAACCTAAAAGATCAACTCGTCGATTGAGAAATTTTTGGAGAAACGTAGTTTCGACTCGTAAAATACTTCTTTCCGCTATTTTTACTAACGCGGATAATAGATTATACACCGAAGTAATTATCCTAAATACCCCTTATTTGGCTTTATTAGATTCGGGTGCAACGATCAGTTGTATAGGAGGCGATGCTGCTACCGAAATTCTTGCAAGTAATAAAGTAAAGAAATGCTCTGGGTGTGTCAAAACAGCTGATGGCAGTTCATGTTCTGTTGTTGGTAGAATTTTTACGGAGTTGACCTACAAGAATTCAAATAAAACTATCGAATTGTTTATTATACCCAGCCTAAAGCAAAATGTTTATTTAGGCATGAACTTTTGTCATGAGTTCGGTTTGGTTGATTCTATTTCAAGTGGCTTCGGTACGATTGCGGAGTTAGATGTTGGCAAGGATGAGGATTTCAGTGAGGAACCCAAAATGCATATTCTAACTTGCGAGCAAGGAAAGCGTTTGAAAACTGTTATTGATATATTCAAATCTTTTGAGATGGAAGGATTGGGTCATACAAGTCTTTTGGAACATGTTATCGATGTGAGTAGTGCGAAACCGGTGAAACAACGACACTTTTCAGTGTCCCCCGCTATCGAAAAACTAATGTTTGCCGAAGTTGATCACATGCTAACGTTAGGCGTAATAGAAGAGTCTTCGAGCCCTTGGAGTAGTAATTGTGTTCTTGTTCGGCGGAATAATAAAAATCGTCTGTGTCTGGATTCACGCGAAGTAAATAAGCATACCGTGAAGGATGCTTACCATCATTCCATCATATCGATGGAATCCTTAGTCGATTACCACCTGCTCGATTCATATCTGGTTTAGACATGAAGCACGCGTTTTGGCAAATTTCTCTGGAGGAAAAACCTCGGCAAGTTACGGCGTTCACAATACCAAATCGGCCCCTTTACCAGTATAAGGTCATGCCATTTGGATTGTGCAACGCACCACAAACGCTAGTTCGATTAATGGATAGGGTGTTGCCTAATAACCTCAGAGACCGTGTTTTTATTTACCTTGACGATCTGCTTATACTTTCTGATGATTTCGATTCTCATTTAATTCTGTTGCAAGAAGTTGCTTTACATCTGCGCAAAGCCAACCTAACGCTAAATATTGCAAAGTCAAAATTCTGCATGACTGAAGTTAAATATATTGGTTTTATTATTGGTCATGGTGAGATTAAAACCGACCCTGGCAAAATAATAGCAATTCAAGAGTTTCCTGTTCCATTACTTTTCCGATGACCGAGCTGCTTAAGAAAAGTAAAACTTTTGTATGGAACGAGGACGCTCAAGCTGCGTTTCAGAAACTAAAATGCCTGCTAACTTCTTCTCCCGTTTTAAGAACACCTGATTTTTCGATACCTTTTATGTTGTTATGTGATGCTAGTTTAGTTGGACTAGGCTGCGTACTTGCGCAATGCAACGAAAATGGCGTCGAGATGCCCATCGCTTTCATGTCAACTAAGTTAACGAGAACACAGCAAAATTATTCCATGACGGAATTGGAATGTCTGGCAGTAATTCGAGGTATTAAGAAATTTCGCTCATATATTGAAGGCCAAGACTTTACCGTGATCACAGATCATGCGAGTCTGCAATGGCTAATGAGACAGAAGGACCTTTCAGGAAGGTCCGTTAAACTGCAGAGTTTCACTTTTACTATTAAACACCGTCGCGGTACAGAAAATGTCGTAGCCGATACACTTTCTCGGCGACCTGAAGAGATAAGCGAATTAGAAGATATTGGTCCCATTGTAGATTTAACGTCGGAACATTTTGACTCGGTAGAGTATTAAAATCTGATAGATAGAATTACACAAAATCAGTCAAGACTTCCCGATGTTAAGGTTATTGTTTAATTATGCAAAATTAAACAACGGCACCAAGCAACGAAGACATAGGTAGTTGCGGTCGGTGTTTACAGAAATGATACCAATAGTTGGTGAGTCTGTAAATACCCGCAATATAGTTTTTTATGGTCCTTCTCTTTGAAGTGATACAGAAACGGGTAATTTCAACATCTGGTAGCAGTTTGTCAGTATGGATGGAAATTCCACATACACAGCGGAAGTGTACAAATACAAATATACACAACTAAATAGGATCTGTCTCGGCCGATAATGAGGCCCAATAAAAAGGTCCTTTGTTCCGCGAAATAGATAAATAGTGCGTTGCTTGGGCGGACAGTTTATTACACACACGATGGGACCGCAATCGCATCGTGTACGTAGGTAGTTTTAAGGTATTCGTATGGATTTGTAGGTATTTTATAAGGTATTATTTGTAATTTCTAAGTAGATTTTAAACTATAAATAAAGAGTTCAGTTCACTGGACAAAGCAGTTATCCCATAACAACCGAAACCTCGTGTACTTACTTGGTAAGCTAAAGAAATTGGTGACCCCGTGATTTAAATACGCGTAAAAGTGTTTGAATTCGTGTTTTTTTTTTCTAAAAAAAAAAAAAATTGCATTGTGTTTAAGTTGAGTTATAATAAAAAATTATATAGTTTTAAATTAAAACTGCGCTAGTGTTTAGTGTTTGTTGTAAAATATAAAAAAAAAATAAAAGTTTTAAATTACAACTGCGCTAGTGTTTAGTGTTTGTTGTAAAATAAAAAAAAAATGTTTAATTTATTAATTACAACTGTGCTAGCGTTTTGTTTTGTATAAAATGGAGCAGATAGTGAAGAACCAAGAAGCTATCGGGGCGGAGATAGCTTCTGGGTACAACAAGCTGGCCAAGGAGGCTGCCACAAGCATAAATGTGGGACGGTTTCAGGAGATGAGGTCCTGGGTAACGGAACTGTCCCAGCGGTTCGAGGCTAACGACCAAGAGTTAGTAGCGGCAGAAGCCACTATGGAAAGAAATGCATACTTCAAGCAGAAGTATGCAGACCAGGTAAGAGGTCATATTTCTAATTTTTATAAGTTGTTAAATACAGTAACAATCAGTCCTGAACCGGTAGTGAAACCTGACCTAAAGGGGTCAGGTGGGCCTGACAAAAAGGGTCAGGGGAGTTTGACCAGAAACGGTCAGTTGCTCCACTACCATGGATAGGGAGAAAATTCCAACATGTGTTGGACATATTGGATGAAAAGGTTAGTAATTGTGGGGAAGGGAATGATTCCATAGAAACAGTGGAAAAGAAATTAGACTTAGTTGAGGAAACTTACCTCAAATATATGGAATTCTACTCTGATGACGAGCTAACTGCAGTGTATTACGGGTTGAGGGAAAAGGTTGCTTCACTAAAGAAAGGGAATATTGATACTTGCCCCTTCCCTTTACCACAAATAGATATACCAGTTTTTGATGGTAAATACTCTGAATGGGACACATTCAAGGAATTGTTCCAACAATTAGTAGTATCAAAATCGATTTCAAATACACAAAAGATGTGTATATTGAAAGCGAAGGTGAAATGATCGGCAGCAAGCATTATTGCAAATTTGCCATCAAAGGATGCAAATTTCGATATTGCATGGAAGTTGCTTAATGATAAATACACAAATCAAAGAGCAATAATTTCAATTTACTTTAAAAAGCTGATCGAGGCTCCTGCTGTCAGATCTGACGCAAAAAGTGTGCAAGACTTTCAAGAGATGATAAACGAAAGTCTTCAAGCATTGCACGCATTTGGGATTGGAGCAGAAGAACTGCTTCAGTCCTTGATATGTTTCATCTTACAAAGGAAAATGGATGGAGCATTAAGAATGAAATTTGAGGCCTCTTTAGTTAACTCAAAGAAATTACCAAGGGTCGACAACTTGCTCGGATTTCTCGAGCGCGAAGTTTGTATTCTAGAGGCGACCCAAGAATTTTCCAACAAAAGGGATGGAAATCTTGGGGAGGAGCCTAGGAAAAGGGATTCGTGGTAGGTGTTGGAAAATGCCAAAAATTGTCCAACAAAAGGGATGGACAACATTGGAAAAAGCCTATGAAAAAAATATGCTTGTCAAGTGGTAGGAAATGTTTGATGGGTTGTATGTCAGAACATTTTCTATATCAATGCTCAAAATTTAGAGGTGCGTCTATTACCGAACGATGGAGTAAGGTAAAGGAAAACAATGTGTGTAAAAAGTGTCTGAAAAGAGGGCATACTAGTAGAACATGTACGAGTAAGTATAGCTGTAGAAGAAGTAACTATAGTCATCATTCCTTACTACACGATAAACAGAAAACTAAAATGGCTGAAAAAGTTGAAAAGCAAAAAAGATTTCATCAAAGTAAAAATCTGTTACTATCCACAGCCATAGTGCAGGTGGCGGACAGAAGAGGAAATTGCATTAATTGCCGTGTGTTGCTAGATAGTGGATCGCAAGTATCTGTAATGACGAACTCATTAAAAAATAAATTAAAATTACAAAGTTCAAGAATATCAGCTTCGCTTGAAATAGTTAGGGTTGAAATCAGATCCAAAACGTCGAAGTACAAGACTAAATTGGATTTGCTAGTTATGCAAAAAATTGTATCGGACTTACCTGGACAACGAAGAGCTCAAGGTAAAGTTCCGAATGAAATTAAATGAGCAGATAATAATATTCCAAGAAGTATAGATATGCTCATTTGGGCAGAAAGATTTTTCGATATTTTGTCAACAGGGCAAATACAAGATGATAGTGGTAAATTTGTATTACAGAATACAAAATTCGGTTGGATTGTGAGTGGATCAGCACAAAAAGAACCGTTTTCAGTTTGCGGTATGAGTGTGTCCAAGTTAAATGATACAATGCCACAAAAACGCTGGGAGAAAAAAGAAATTCCATATAATAAGAAATGTTGTAGTAGAAGGCAAAAACAACTTCGGAAGGAAAAATTGCTATCATCAATGCTGGTTAACAGTAGTGATAATCAGAGTTATCATGGGGTACGGGGGCGCTGGATAGCAGTGCCAAGTACTGGCCAAGAATTAAAACAAAGTAATTGGCAAATTCCTAGTTCTTTTAACAGAGAACATTGTTGCAATAAATCGTAATATCGATATATTGCGTAGGATGATGGAAGTAAGAACAAGCAATGGGATATCGAAGAGTTCGGTTCACGATGTTTGTCCTTTTCCTATCAATGAGTTTCCTACAAAATCTACTAGAAAACATATTCATAAAGTTAATACAATCTGTGGTAAACATAGATTGTGCAGAATGACGGATGTAGAGACCAGCAATGGTATATCGAAGAGATCGATACACATTGTATCGATCTCTTCGATACATTCTTAAAGCAGCGAAGGTTTCCTCGGGACTGCGAGATAAACATTGTGCCTTTGCGTAATTTTTGGCGTCAACTCTATGCGACTAATTCTTGGATTTTTTCGATGGGTTAAGAGACTCAAGCTGAAATAAAGTGCAACGGGAATCATCAGATAGTGAGCCTTGAAGGTCAAGGTATGTTACAAATGAATCCTGACTGTTATCTACAAACGACCGATGTCAACCTATGGGCACATGACGTATACACAACGAATGTCAGTTACATCATTCCGATCCTGAATCTAACGCATCATATGCCAAATATCAAACATATTCAACTAATGGGAGAATAGAATCGTTTCAAATTCAGAACATCCCAACACAAAAGACGATATTAGGATTTCCAACGGCGTTGGATTTTCACCACGTAGCTCATTATGATTCAAGTCTGACAACATGGGTTATAATGCTGGTAATCATCGTAGCAGTAATCATCATCTTCCGAAAACTGTGCCAGATGTCCACCACCTATCTACCAGCAGCCATTACCTTACCACAGTTAGGGTAGAGTAAATTCAAAATCAATATAACATATATTTTTTACACAGTTTACATATTTTAATTAGTATTTGAGTATGCCAAATTTTATTTAAAACAAAGCTTATAAGCATAAATCAATAAATACAAAATTTTCTTTTGTTAATTTGAATTCATTTTCATGGCGGCCGTAGCCGCTTGACAATTAACCACTGTGTGGAATCACATTTTTTAATTTTTTTAGGATTTAAAATTTCGATACAAACATTTCAAAAAAAAAAAAAAAAGAAAAAAAAAGAGAGAAAGAAATTAAAATGTTTTATCGATATAATTATTTTTATGTTTTATTATGTTGTTTAAGAATCAACCCCTTGTAAGTTTTAAGTTCTGATTGATTTAAGTTTTCTTTTCAACATAGAATAGTGCTACAGTAAGATATTTATTTCTTGCACTATCAAACAAAAAATCAAAACACAAAAATAAGAAAAATTATGAAAAGTAATCTAAATTGTAATTAAGTTATTTGCATCTTGTAGGGTATGTAGCGCTTCATATTAAAAAAAAAAAAAATTTACATTTAAAAAAAAAAAAAAAATGTATGTAAACACTATATAAAAAATTTATATTTTTGTTAAGGATGTCCAAAAAAAGGGACAAAATTATTAAAAGACTTAAGCCTTTTAAGGCGGGCAAGACACGCAATTATGCGTAAAATAAAAAATGTATATCAAGAAAAGAAAACAAAAACATGTAAACATAAAACGTAAGTCTTTCAAAGTAGGCAATATGTTTAATTATGCAAAATTAAAGAACGGCACCAAGCAACGAAGACATAGGTAGTTGCGGTCGGTGTTTACAGAAATGATACCAATAGTTGGTGAGTCTGTAAATACCCGCAATATAGTTTTTTATGGCCCTTCTCTTTGAAGTGATACAGAAACGGGTAATTTCAACATCTGGTAGCAGTTTGTCAGTACGGATGGAAATTCCACATACACAGCGGAAGTGTACAAATACAAATATACACAACTAAATAGGATCTGTCTCGGCCGATAATGAGGCCCAATAAAAAGGTCCTTTGTTCCGCGAAATAGATAATTAGTGCGTTGCTTGGGCGGACCGTTTATTACACACACGATGGGACCGCAATCGCATCGTGTACGTAGGTTGTTTTAAGGTATTCGTATGTATTTGTAGGTATTTTATAAGGTATTATTTGTAATTTCTAAGTAGATTTTAAACTATAAATAAAGAGTTCAGTTCACTGGACAAAGCAGTTATCCCATAACAACCGAAACCTCGTGTACTTACTTGGTAAGCTAAACAGTTATGGATAAATTTCTTTATAAGCATTACGTTGGCGAAGACGAGCATTAGTCTAGCGCATGGAAATTATGGATTCCCCAAGCCTTGGTCCCTGATGTTCTGTTCCGAGCGCATAATCCATTTTTATCTGTTCATGTTGGCTCAGGGAAAACTTTAGAGAAGATTCGCCGATACTTGTTTTGGCCAGGTATGGTGTCGCAGATAAGAGAGTATATACGAAAGTGTGAAACGTGTCGATGCACAAAACGCCCAAATTCTGTGTTGCGTCCACCTATGGGAAGACCAATTATCTCAGATCGCCCATTTCAAAAGTTATTTCTCGATATTTTAGGCCCATATCCCCGTTCGAAAACAGGTCAAATATATTACTACACATTGAACCTGGATATTTTGAAATTTTTCTTGATTTTGATATAATTTTTTTTTGTAATGTCGGTAAGACACAGTTTAGAAAACGTATCCGCGGCGCACGTTACTCAAGACGAGCCGGGGTGCGGAGTTGGTTTAGAAGCGATTGATGATACGCAGGCTCTTTCCATTACTTCTTGTAAACATAAATTTCATCACATTTCTATTACGAATTCTTTGAGAGAAAATAATGAATGCCCGTTATGTCGTCAGCAGTGTGACGCCACAAAAATAACTAAAGTTTCTTCAAGCAAACGATTGTCATTTGCGAATGAAAATGCTCTTTCGCTTTCACCCAATAGTCGATTATTCCCCGATCGTGTATCTGGCGGTACGAACCAATTTCATAATAATCGTGTCTGGAACAATCGTTCTCGCAGTTTTAAGAATAATAGAAGTGGAGGCGCGACACCAAAGACTAATCGTCCTGTAACTCGCTCACAAAGGCCAACACAAAATACTCTCGACTGGACATACCGTGAGGCAAGTTTAGAGCGTTTTTCTCAAGTTTTGAATTCTAATGGCAATATTGCACAATCTCAACCAACTTTAGATGAGCGACGTGAGATTTGTCAACATGTTAATTTGGCTACTAATGTAGAAAATCCTAAATCAAGACCTTCCTTAACTCAAGATGAGATGGTAAATATTGCCACGAGTATTTCTACTAATATCGCTACTAACATCGTGCAAAATACTCAACGCGAAATGGTTGAGCTGATGTCCACGTATTTTGATACCAATATTGAAAAAAATTTTGCAAAGACAATTCAATTCACTGAGAGTTTTGCAAAATAATTCCAATCCAAGAACTTCAGCGGCAGAGCCTGATGATTGGCCTAAAGAGATGCCGTTTTCCGCTCCTAATGATAGACAACCTTCTTCAAATGTTCAGACAAATCAACCTTCGATGGAACAGTCGGTACCTTCGCATTCCAATGTTCGTCCAAGTTTTATTAGTCAACCTGAAAAGGTCGCTAATTTTATACAAAATTGGCAATTAAAAATTGATGGTTCGAAAAATGGAATGGCAGTTGACGAATTTCTATATAGACTAAAATCCCTGACACGACAGAATTTAAATAACGACTTTCAATTACTTTGTAATAATTTGCACGTTCTTTTTGTTGGCAAGGCCAAAGATTGGTATTGGAAATTTCATCGGAAGTATAGTCCATTTTGTTGGGGTCTCTTTAGCACACATTTGACTAAGAGATATGAGGATACGATATCCGACTTTGAACTTTGGGAGAAAATTCGTAAAAGAAGACAGAAAGAAAACGAAAATTTCGATGATTATCATCTGGCAATTGAAGATCGCTTGCAAGATAAAGTTGGAGAACATGAAATGGTTGAGGTATTGGTTAGAAACCTAAAACCAAATTTGCGACATGAACTATTACACTTAAATATTACCACTATCACAAAACTTCGCACTGAAGTCAGCAAGCATGAAAATTTCTTTTCGGAGACTAGTTCACAATCTTTTAAATTCAAACCGGCTTGGTTAAAATCTCAAGTATTTGAAATAGATATTGACAGTTCATCAGATGTTGTGGTTGATGAAGAAATAGCGGCTATGCATTCTTCGCGTCCACCATTTGTTTGTTGGAACTGTGATAAGCAAGGTCACAGATACAATGATTGCTTAGAGCAACGAAAAATTTTCTGTTAAGGCTGCGGAAAGAAAGATACTTTCAAGCCTAAATGTATTAAGTGTAACTCTTCGGAAAACCGAATGATGCGAACAACAACAACTCGTAAACGCATCCCAAAATATTATAGGAGAACGTAAAGGTGCAAAACCTCACCTAAATTCTGACGTACGTTTCACTGATAATGATTTACATGACAGTAACACTATTGATTTTCCACTAAAAATTTTACCTAGACTTACAAATTCTCGAAAACTTCAGCTTAGGCCTCTCATTCCTTATCATCAACGTCTTTACCACTATAATCAAACTCGTCTTCGAATATTGGGAGAAGCTGCCGCTGTTCGGCCCCTATACGTAACAAAACCTAAAAGATCAACTCGTCGATTGAGAAATTTTTGGAGAAAGTTTCGACTCGTAAAATACTTCTTTCCGCTATTTTTACTAACGCGGATAATAGATTATACACCGAAGTAATTATCCTAAATACCCCTTATTTGGCTTTATTAGATTCGGGTGCAACGATCAGTTGTATAGGAGGCGATGCTGCTACCGAAATTCTTGCAAGTAATAAAGTAAAGAAATGCTCTGGGTCAAAACAGCTGATGGCAGTTCATGTTCTGTTGTTGGTAGAATTTTTACGGAGTTGACCTACAAGAATTCAAATAAAACTATCGAATTGTTTATTATACCCAGCCTAAAGCAAAATGTTTATTTAGGCATGAACTTTTGTCATGAGTTCGGTTTGGTTGATTCTATTTCAAGTGCCATCGGTACGATTGCGGAGTTAGATGTTGGCAAGGATGAGGATTTCAGTGAGGAACCCAAAATGCATATTCTAACTTGCGAGCAAGGAAAGCGTTTGAAAACTGTTATTGATATATTCAAATCTTTTGAGATGGAAGGATTGGGTCATACAAGTCTTTTGGAACATGTTATCGATGTGAGTAGTGCGAAACCGGTGAAACAACGACACTTTTCAGTGTCCCCCGCTATCGAAAAACTAATGTTTGCCGAAGTTGATCACATGCTAGCGTTAGGCGTAATAGAAGAGTCTTCGAGCCCTTGGAGTAGTAATTGTGTTCTTGTTCGGCGGAATAATAAAAATCGTCTGTGTCTGGATTCACGCGAAGTAAATAAGCATACCGTGAAGGATGCTTACCATCATTCCATCATATCGATGGAATCCTTAGTCGATTACCACCTGCTCGATTCATATCTGGTTTAGACATGAAGCACGCGTTTTGGCAAATTTCTCTGGAGGAAAAATCTCGGCAAGTTACGGCGTTCACAATACCAAATCGGCCCCTTTACCAGTATAAGGTCATGCCATTTGGATTGTGCAACGCACCACAAACGCTAGTTCGATTAATGGATAGGGTGTTGCCTAATAACCTCAGAGACCGTGTTTTCATTTACCTTGACGATCTGCTTATACTTTCTGATGATTTCGATTCTCATTTAATTCTGTTGCAAGAAGTTGCTTTACATCTGCGCGAAGCCAACCTAACGCTAAATATTGCAAAGTCAAAATTCTGCATGACTGAAGTTAAATATCTTGGTTTTATTACTGGTCATGGTGAGATTAAAACTGACCCTGGCAAAATAATAGCAATTCAAGAGTTTCCTGTTCCATTACTTTTCCGATGACCGAGCTGCTTAAGAAAAGTAAAACTTTTGTATGGAACGAGGACGCTCAAGCTGCGTTTCAGAAACTAAAATGCCTGCTAACTTCTTCTCCCGTTTTAAGAACACCTGACTTTTCGAAACCTTTTATGTTGTTATGTGATGCTAGTTTAGTTGGACTAGGCTGCGTACTTGCGCAATGCAACGAAAATGGCGTCGAGATGCCCATCGCTTTCATGTCAACTAAGTTAACGAGAACACAGCAAAATTATTCCATGACGGAATTGGAATGTCTGGCAGTAATTCGAGGTATTAAGAAATTTCGCTCATATATTGAAGGCCAAGACTTTACCGTGATCACAGATCATGCGAGTCTGCAATGGCTAATGAGACAGAAGGACCTTTCAGGAAGGTCCGTTAAACTGCAGAGTTTCACTTTTACTATTAAACACCGTCGCGGTACAGAAAATGTCGTAGCCGATACACTTTCTCGGCGACCTGAAGAGATAAGCGAATTAGAAGATATTGGTCCCATTGTAGATTTAACGTCGGAACATTTTGACTCGGTAGAGTATTAAAATCTGATAGATAGAATTACACAAAATCAGTCAAGACTTCCCGATGTTAAGGTTATTGTTTAATTATGCAAAATTAAACAACGGCACCAAGCAACGAAGACATAGGTAGTTGCGGTCGGTGTTTACAGAAATGATACCAATAGTTGGTGAGTCTGTAAATACCCGCAATATAGTTTTTTATGGTCCTTCTCTTTGAAGTGATACAGAAACGGGTAATTTCAACATCTGGTAGCAGTTTGTCAGTATGGATGGAAATTCCACATACACAGCGGAAGTGTACAAATACAAATGTACACAACTAAATAGGATCTGTCTCGGCCGATAATGAGGCCCAATAAAAAGGTCCTTTGTTCCGCGAAATAGATAAATAGTGCGTTGCTTGGGCGGACCGTTTATTACACACACGATGGGACCGCAATCGCATCGTGTACGTAGGTAGTTTTAAGGTATTCGTATGTATTTGTAGGTATTTTATAAGATATTATTTGTAATTTCTAAGTAGATTTTAAACTATAAATAAAGAGTTCAGTTCACTGGACAAAGCAGTTATCCCATAACAACCGAAACCTCGTGTACTTACTTGGTAAGCTAAACAAATTGGTGACCCCGTGATTTAAATACGCGTAAAAGTGTTTGAATTCGTGTTTTTTTTTTCTAAAAAAAAAAAAAATTGCATTGTGTTTAAGTTGAGTTATAAAAAAAAAATAATAAAGTTTTAAATTAAAACTGCGCTAGTGTTTAGTGTTTGTTGTAAAATATAAAAAAAAAATAAAAGTTTTAAATTACAACTGCGCTAGTGTTTAGTGTTTGTTGTAAAATAAAAAAAAAATATTTAATTTATTAATTACAACTGTGCTAGTGTTTTGTTTTGTATAAAATGGAGCAGATAGTGAAGAACCAAGAAGCTATCGGGGCGGAGATAGCTTCTGGGTACAACAAGCTGGCCAAGGAGGCTGCCACAAGCATAAATGTGGGACGGTTTCAGGAGATGAGGTCCTGGGTAACGGAACTGTCCCAGCGGTTCGAGGCTAACGACCAAGAGTTAGTAGCGGCAGAAGCCACTATGGAAAGAAATGCATACTTCAAGCAGAAGTATGCAGACCAGGTAAGAGGTCATATTTCTAATTTTTATAAGTTGTTAAATACAGTAACAATCAGTCCTGAACCGGTAGTGAAACCTGACCAAAAGGGGTCAGGTGGGCCTGACAAAAAGGGTCAGGGGAGTTTGACCAGAAACGGTCAGTTGCTCCACTACCATGGATAGGGAGAAAATTCCAACATGTGTTGGACATATTGGATGAAAAGGTTAGTAATTGTGGGGAAGGGAATGATTCCATAGAAACAGTGGAAAAGAAATTAGACTTAGTTGAGGAAACTTACCTCAAATATATGGAATTCTACTCTGATGACGAGCTAACTGAAGTGTATTACGGGTTGAGGGAAAAGGTTGCTTCACTAAAGAAAGGGAATATTGATACTTGCCCCTTCCCTTTACCACAAATAGATATACCAGTTTTTGATGGTAAATACTCTGAATGGGACACATTCAAGGAATTGTTCCAACAATTAGTAGTATCAAAATCGATTTCAAATACACAAAAGATGTGTATATTGAAAGCGAAGGTGAAATGATCGGCAGCAAGCATTATTGCAAATTTGCCATCAAAGGATGCAAATTTCGATATTGCATGGAAGTTGCTTAATGATAAATACACAAATCAAAGAGCAATAATTTCAATTTACTTTAAAAAGCTGATCGAGGCTCCTGCTGTCAGATCTGACGCAAAAAGTGTGCAAGACTTTCAAGAGATGATAAACGAAAGTCTTCAAGCATTGCACGCATTTGGGATTGGAGCAGAAGAACTGCTTCAGTCCTTGATATGTTTCATCTTATAAAGGAAAATGGATGGAGCATTAAGAATGAAATTTGAGGCCTCTTTAGTTAACTCAAAGAAATTACCAAGGGTCGACAACTTGCTCGGATTTCTCGAGCGCGAAGTTTGTATTCTAGAGGCGACCCAAGAATTTTCCAACAAAAGGGATGGAAATCTTGGGGAGGAGCCTAGGAAAAGGGATTCGTGGTAGGTGTTGGAAAATGTTTGATAGAATGCCAAAAATTGTCCAACAAAAGGGATGGACAACATTGGAAAAAGCCTATGAAAAAAATATGCTTGTCAAGTGGTAGGAAATGTTTGATGGGTTGTATGTCAGAACATTTTCTATATCAATGCTCAAAATTTAGAGGTGCGTCTATTACCGAACGATGGAGTAAGGTAATGGAAAACAATGTGTGTAAAAAGTGTCTGAAAAGAGGGCATACTAGTAGAACATGTACGAGTAAGTATAGCTGTAGAAGAAGTAACTATAGTCATCATTCCTTACTACACGATAAACAGAAAACTAAAATGGCTGAAAAAGTTGAAAAGCAAAAAAGATTTCATCAAAGTAAAAATCTGTACTATCCACAGCCATAGTGCAGGTGGCGGACAGAAGAGGAAATTGCATTAATTGCCGTGTGTTGCTAGATAGTGGATCGCAAGTATCTGTAATGACGAACTCATTAAAAAATAAATTAAAATTACAAAGTTCAAGAATATCAGCTTCGCTTGAAATAGTTAGGGTTGAAATCAGATCCAAAACGTCGAAGTACAAGACTAAATTGGATTTGCTAGTTATGCAAAAAATTGTATCGGACTTACCTGGACAACGAGTAGCTCAAGGTAAAGTTCCGAATGAAATTAAATGAGCAGATCCTAAATATAATATTCCAAGAAGTGGGTTGTATGTCAGAACATTTTCTATATCAATGCTCAAAATTTAGAGGTGCGTCTATTACCGAACGATGGAGTAAGGTAATGGAAAACAATGTGTGTAAAAAGTGTCTGAAAAGAGGGCATACTAGTAGAACATGTACGAGTAAGTATAGCTGTAGAAGAAGTAACTATAGTCATCATTCCTTACTACACGATAAACAGAAAACTAAAATGGCTGAAAAAGTTGAAAAGCAAAAAAGATTTCATCAAAGTAAAAATCTGTTACTATCCACAGCCATAGTGCAGGTGGCGGACAGAAGAGGAAATTGCATTAATTGCCGTGTGTTGCTAGATAGTGGATCGCAAGTATCTGTAATGACGAACTCATTAAAAAATAAATTAAAATTACAAAGTTCAAGAATATCAGCTTCGCTTGAAATAGTTAGGGTTGAAATCAGATCCAAAACGTCGAAGTACAAGACTAAATTGGATTTGCTAGTTATGCAAAAAATTGTATCGGACTTACCTGGACAACGAGTAGCTCAAGGTAAAGTTCCGAATGAAATTAAATGAGCAGATCCTAAATATAATATTCCAAGAAGTATAGATATGCTCATTGGGGCAGAAAGATTTTTCGATATTTTGTCAACAGGGCAAATACAAGATGATAGTGGTAAATTTTTATTACAGAATACAAAATTCGGTTGGATTGTGAGTGGATCAGCACAAAAAGAACCGTTTTCAGTTTGCGGTATGAGTGTGTCCAAGTTAAATGATACAATGCCACAAAAACGCTGGGAGAAAAAAGAAATTCCATATAATAAGAAATGTTGTAGTAGAACGCAAAAACAACTTCGGAAGGAAAAATTGCTATCATCAATGCTGGTTAACAGTAGTGATAATCAGAGTTATCATGGGGTACGGGGGCGCTGGATAGCAGTGCCAAGTACTGGCCAAGAATTAAAACAAAGTAATTGGCAAATTCCTAGTTCTTTTAACAGAGAACATTGTTGCAATAAATCGTAATATCGATATATTGCGTAGGATGATGGAAGTAAGAACAAGCAATGGGATATCGAAGAGTTCGGTTCACGATGTTTGTCCTTTTCCTATCAATGAGTTTCCTACAAAATCTACTAGAAAACATATTCATAAAGTTAATACAATCTGTGGTAAACATAGATTGTGCAGAATGACGGATGTAGAGACCAGCAATGGTATATCGAAGAGATCGATACACATTGTATCGATCTCTTCGATACATTCTTAAAGCAGCGAAGGTTTCCTCGGGACTGCGAGATAAACATTGTGCCTTTGCGTAATTTTTGGCGTCAACTCTATGCGACTAATTCTTGGATTTTTTCGATGGGTTAAGAGACTCAAGCTGAAATAAAGTGCAACGGGAATCATCAGATAGTGAGCCTTGAAGGTCAAGGTATGTTACAAATGAATCCTGACTGTTATCTACAAACGACCGATGTCAACCTATGGGCACATGACGTATACACAACGAATGTCAGTTACATCATTCCGATCCTGAATCTAACGCATCATATGCCAAATATCAAACATATTCAACTAATGGGAGAATAGAATCGTTTCAAATTCAGAACATCCCAACACAAAAGACGATATTAGGATTTCCAACGGCGTTGGATTTTCACCACGTAGCTCATTATGATTCAAGTCTGACAACATGGGTTATAATGCTGGTAATCATCGTAGCAGTAATCATCATCTTCCGAAAACTGTGCCAGATGTCCACCACCTATCTACCAGCAGCCATTACCTTACCACAGTTAGGGTAGAGTAAATTCAAAATCAATATAACATATATTTTTTACACAGTTTACATATTTTAATTAGTATTTGAGTATGCCAAATTTTATTTAAAACAAAGCTCTTTTCAACATAGAATAGTGCTACAGTAAGATATTTATTTCTTGCACTATCAAACAAAAAATCAAAACACAAAAATAAGAAAAATTATGAAAAGTAATCTAAATTGTAATTAAGTTATTTGCATCTTGTAAGGTCTGTAGCGCTTCATATTAAAAAAAAAAATTTACATTTAAAAAAAAAAAAAAATGTATGTAAACACTATATAAAAAATTTATATTTTTGTTAAGGATGTCCAAAAAAAGGGACAAAATTATTAAAAGACTTAAGCCTTTTAAGGCGGGCAAGACACGCAATTATGCGTAAAATAAAAAATGTATATCAAGAAAAGAAAACAAAAACATGTAAACATGTCCAAGAGAGAACAATAGTATTAAAAGACTTAAGTCTTTCAAAGTAGGCAATATGTTTAATTATGCAAAATTAAAGAACGGCACCAAACAACGAAGACATAGGTAGTTGCGGTCGGTGTTTACAGAAATGATACCAATAGTTGGTGAGTCGGTAAATACCCGCAATATAGTTTTTTATGGTCCTTCTCTTTGAAGTGATACAGAAACGGGTAATTTCAACATCTGGTAGCAGTTTGTCAGTATGGATGGAAATTCCACATACACAGCGGAAGTGTACAAATACAAATGTACACAACTAAATAGGATCTGTCTCTGCCGATATTGAGGCCCAATAACAAGGTCCTTTGTTCCGCGAAATAGATAATTAGTGCGTTGCTTGTGCGGACCGTTTATTACACACACGATGGGACCGCAATCGCATCGTGTACGTAGGTAGTTTTAAGGTATTCGTATGTATTTGTAGGTATTTTATAAGGTATTATTTGTAATTTCTAAGTAGATTTTAAACTATAAATAAAGAGTTCAGTTCACTGGACAAAGCAGTTATCCCATAACAACCGAAACCTCGTGTACTTACTTGGTAAGCTAAACAGTTATGGATAAATTTCTTTATAAGCATTACGTTGGCGAAGACGAGCATTAGTCTAGCGCATGGAAATTATGGATTCCCCAAGCCTTGGTCCCTGATGTTCTGTTCCGAGCGCATAATCCATTTTTATCTGTTCATGTTGGCTCAGGGAAAACTTTAGAGAAGATTCGCCGATACTTGTTTTGGCCAGGTATGGTGTCGCAGATAAGAGAGTATATACGAAAGTGTGAAACGTGTCGATGCACAAAAAGCCCAAATTCTGTGTTGCGTCCACCTATGGGAAGACCAATTATCTCAGATCGCCCATTTCAAAAGTTATTTCTCGATATTTTAGGCCCATATCCCCGTTCGAAAACAGGTCAAATTGGATTACTTATAGTCGTTGATCATTTGTCAAAATTTCATTTTCTCAAACCACTTAGAAAATTTACATCCAAGACAATTTGCGAATATCTGGAAGATTATATCTTTTATACATTTGGGGTCCCGGAAACAATCTTGACTGACAATGGCGTTCAGTTTAAATCTGGGTGGTTCGAATCATTTTTAACTCGTTTCGGCATTTCTCATATGTGCACTGAAATATACTCCCCTCAATCTAACTCGTAGGAAAGAGTAAACCGTTCAATTGTAGCAGCCATAAGAGCGTATATTGTGAAAGACCATTCTTCTTGGGATGCGCATATTAGTGAAATATCATGCGCTTTGCGCAGTACTATTCATCAAAGTACGGGTTACTCGCCATATTTTATTTTATTCGGACAAAACATGCTTTTACATGGAAAGGATTACGAACTCTTCAGAAAAGTTAATTTATTAACTGTTGACACCTTAGCAGGGATGATGTTTTTGGTACAATTGTACTTTTTTGGTACAATTTCAAAGACAAATGTACATTGGTACTACATTGACATTTTTGGTACAATATTTGCGAAGATATCAGATTAATAAAAAATAAATTAAATCAACTTATTTTTCATTTTTTTCTTAAATATTTCTGTGGTTAAAGGTTGTAGCTCAAAAGTACTTCTCAAACTTCATTTAAAAACTAAAGAGTGGACTATCTTCGGCTATACCGAAGTTGAAATACCCCCACACAGTAGGAAGAAGTACCGCGAACATAAAATTATGTGGTCTCAAGAACCCATTTTGAGCCACCTATAAATAGTTTTGAAGCCCGGACCATGTCCAAAATCCGTTTCTAAAAATTTCCAATCAAATCGACCAAAAAAAAAAAATTGGTCTCAAGACCACATTTTGACCATACATTTAAACCACATTTTGATATAATATGTGGTTTTGGAACATTGGACCATGTCAAAAATATGTTTCTAAACATTTCCAATCGAATGCAGCAATATAAAAGACTTGAAAAATGTTAACCTTTTTTTTCGGTGTATGGGAGCCACGCCCAGTTTTTATCCGATTTGGCTGATTCTCGAACTTGATCTCAGTATTCACGAGAAAAACATGTACCCAAAGTTTCAAGTCGATATCTCCAAAACTGCGACCGCTATCGTGAGGACGGACAGACGGACGGACGGACGGACAGACGGACATGGCTAAATTGACTCCGGCGGTGATGCTGATCAAGAATGTATATACTTTTCCATACCGGACACGCCCCCTTACGGGCGTTACAAACGTTGTGTCAAATTTAGTATACCCTGCCACAGTGAGTGTGGGGGTATACAAACTAAGAAAAAGATACGAAAAATTTCCTTTCGTAAATTTTCTTTAACTCACATCCACTTCGGCACATTTTTTTTTTACGTTTTTTAACGAAACGCGACACGGCCATTCTGTGCCTTCTTGAGAAATTTGGAATTGTTTCCAATTTGTTTGGAAAAGTTGACATTATCAGCTGTCAAATTTAGAGCACTAACCAAAATAGAAAGCAAAAGGGGATGAAGAACAATGCTCCAAAAGGCAGAATCGCAATCCAAATTTTTGCTTTCTTATCTGTCAACGAATTCTGCTCTAATAAAATTTTACAGCTTACACTCAGAAAACTACACATCCCAAAAACAAAGAAAAAGTTTCCTCAAAAAAATTTCTCTCGTTTGAATAAAAATTTCTCTGGTTTGAATACATTTTCCTTTAAATGAGTAAAAGTTTTCTCATTACTTGCAACCATGGAGATCAATTTGAAGATACCTTTTTCTTCAATGTTGGGAAATTTGAATTTATCAGGCGACGCGCAAAATATTTCAAAATTTTAAAATTAGTGAGGAAACGAATTCTGAAGTGGTTTATGCTTTGATATACATATTAATGTATACAAAAACTACCAAATAAAAGTATGTAATACAAATAAAAATGTATGACATATATAATATTATGGACCTAGTTCATTTTAGTAGTATACTACTATAGTAGTAGAATTAGTAGTAGTACTAGTTATTCTTGTATGAAAAAACATTTCCAAATTGAAGAAATATTTCCTAAATTTATGGAAAAATTTCTTTCTTTCGGAGAATATTTTCTTTAAAACACAGGCAAACATTTTCCGAAAATTGTAGAAAAATTTCATAAAATTGTAGAAAAATTTCTTCCTTTCATAGATTTTTTTCTCTAAAACAAAGAAAAAAGTTTCCTTAAATTAAAGAAATTTCTTCACTCAAATGATGAAAATTTTCTGTGGCGAAAAATCAATCCCATTTTTCCTCAGTTTGATAGCCGTTTTTCCTCAATCGAGGTAAGTATTTCTCTGAGTGTAGGAAACTTGACCAAATTTTTCCTGAATAATTTCTCTAGAACTGGAACAAAGCGTTTATGAATATTAATAAACTTTTCTGTTCATATTACAAACGGGTTTTAATTACAAAATTTGAGCATTTAAGTGTTCGTACTTTTATGACAGATTTGGTACTATTTTGCTTGCCTTTTTGTACAAAATGGAACAACCCAAATATCATCCCTGCACCTTAGTGTCGAAGTCTGATGCAATGAACTTGATTCGGCAAAAGGCGAAAGAAAATATGACGAAATCATTTCAGAATAATGCTAAACGATATAACCTTCGTTCGCGGCCTGTTAACTTTAAAGTTGGTGAAAAAGTTTTTGCGAGAAACTTTGTACAAAGTAATATGATTAAAAAATTAGCACCCACTTTCATAAAGGCGACAGTGAAGCGAAAGGTCGGAGCAGTTTATTACGAGTTGTGTGATGCCCACGGAAAAATTTTGGGAGTATATTACTCTAAAGATTTGCAACCCAAGCGTTAAAATTTTTTTTATATGCCCTTTTTCAGCTAACGTATCTGTAAATGTACACCTTCATTACCTGTTTTGTAATGGACAACTCTTCTGTTAGCGTTCTGTTAACCAACGGTTTAGCGCACTCATCTCAACATAGCTTAGTGTAAATCCCGACTTACAGTCACCTTCCAGGAATTTCGCCTGGAATGTCCCGCTTTGGCAACTCGCCCTACAAGCGCTACCGGCATATTCAGTTCGCTGGCTCTTGCTAGTGTGATAATGATACTGTCTAGAAGTACAGAAACATAATTTGCTTTTCTTGCGTTCAATATAATACGTTGTAGTACTTTGAATTGCAGTTCACGATAATTCAAACTATATATTTCTTTTTTTTTTCCGAAAGTCTTTACTTTAAAGGATAATTTCGTAATTTAGTTGCTACAATTAAGTTGTAGATTAGATTTCATAATAATGGCAATGCTATATGCTAGTTTAGGAAACTAGCGTAGGGTTCAGTGCATAATTTCCGAAAGCGAATATATTTTAACCTGCGGTACAATTAATGTACAATTATTAAAATTAATTCGATTGATAGCTCTTTGGAAAAAAGAAAAGCTAATCGGAAGACTCGATTTTTTTTACGACTTGTGGCATTTTGGTCATTTTGATCTAGCACGAGGCCAGGAGCTCGCCAGGAGCTCGATACGTGTGCTTCTGCGAGCAGAACTGTGCCGAATTTAAAAGCTGGTGCTTCCGCGACCAGAATTGTTCCAAATACCGAAAGCGTGGTCTTTGCTGGTACTTGAGCGAAAAGATTTACGCTACGTTTGGACGAGTAGCGTTCCGTGTTAAGCAAGGCGTTTCTGCGCGAACTAAAACTCAGTCAGCGAAGAACCACCGGAGTCTAGGCTCGATTTGTCACGTGCGGCCAATGCAGAGCAGCTGGTTCAGCCGCGTTACTCTGATCGGAACAACAACATACAAGCCTTCTGCTTACTATTTTAACGTCTATTTCATGAATTATTAAACAAGTTTTGTATTCCTAAAAATAAGCGCTCGCTTCCGTAAAAATTAAATTTTGTTAATTTTATTGTAAATTAATAATTTTCTATTTGTTAAAATGAAATATCTTCAATTACCTACTAATGTAATCTAATTCAGTTCGTTGGCCTAATTTGCTAAATTAGTAATTTACTGATATTTTTTGTAGAATTTAATTAAAGATATATGTAGAAAATTTAAAAACATCTACAAAAACACAAGACGTCGCTGGGCCCAACGTCGGAGATGTGGAGAAATATTGAGTAAGTGATTTGAATTTTTTATTATTAGTAGCATTTGGTAAGATTATGTCGTATATATATAAGCAAAACGTTAATAAGATAAACTACCGTTTATTTCACACGGTAGTACAATAATTGAGGACATGAACATTTAGAATTTATATTACAAGTTGCAGTTTTCGCTTATTATACAAATCGTATGCGGTTAGGCATATCAAATTATTTTTGAACTTTTGAACCGTAGTCGGATGCGGATTAAATTTAAGTTTGTTTTGAGCTCCTATGAGACTCAAATGTATCGGATTTGAAATTATTGAATTCATTAAAAACATAAATGATGTTAACCAATGAAATATCGGTTTAATTATTTTATGAATATGGAGTATGCACCTTAGTCCCTAAGGTTCAATGCAGGGCGAGAAGGGGTTGTAAGGTTATTATGAAAATTGGCAGCATTTGGGGCGATTCAGAATCGGTCACGAATCGCCATAGGTAGGGTGGGTAGTAAGGCATTCAATCCCGAAGTGTTGGGATCCCGGGATTTGTTCGGGATTTTCGGGATTAAAGAAAAAACGGTTGCAACAAAATTTTAAGCTTAATTTTATTTTAATTCAACGTAGAAATAATATTTTATAAATATTGCATTAAACAAAACAAAATTTAAAATAAATAAAGTCAAACAAAAAGTTTTTAATTTTAAATTACTATGATCTAAAAAGTTTGATAATTTATGTGTTAAATTAAGTTGCTTTATTATTTTTTTTGCCACGCTGAATCTATTCAAAAGTACAACACTCAAATGGTCAACAAAATGATTTTATTAATTATATCTACCTTTTTGTCAAATAAAAAAAATTGTTTCAATTTGAAAAAATTTTATTCAGATCGATAAAAATGTTTTGTTCACTGTTATTGGCAAAAATTGTCTTAATTTTTTGTGTGTGTAGCACTAAGTCTACGAAAGTGAGCCTTTTGTGTTTACCAATCGGATTGAAAGTAAACGCACTGCAGTATTTTTGTGGAAAAGCGTCGAAAATATCTTAAACAATGCATAAAAATTCAATTTTTTGAATCCCGGGATTCCGGACTCAAAATCCTGGGTTTCCGGGATTTAGAAAACGTTCGGGATTTCGGGATTCGGGATCCCGGTATTGAATGCCTTAGTGGGTAGAGACGACAGCGGAGTACCGATACCAGCTGGGTATCTCCAAATTATTCCAGGTAACAATTGCGAGTGATAAAATTGATAGGGGCATAGGTATTTTCCTTTAGTTTTAGTTTCATTTATTTTTACTTTTCGGTTGCGTTTTTGTTTTTTTTTTCTTTCGCAAAGTGCACATAATTAATGTTGTAATGTCGTGGTGTTTAGGGTTTTGAAAAGATCCCCGACAACCCGACGAGCTACGCAAGAGCACTACTAGGTGTGCACGCCCTTCGATTCCCTTAAGCACCGTGATGTGCCTTAACATCTTAAGTACTTTAAGGGCACAATATCATCACACACGACGGTCATTACACAAGTGCCAAGACAGCAAGATCGTACAATCTCAGACGTAGAGATGTACAGTATTTACCGCACGAGTTAGTATGGAGACGTAATTTTGTTTTGTCCGATGCTGCAAACTATTTTGCAGCGAAGTTAGCTCAGAAATTTGTTGGACCGTTTAGGGTTAAAAAGAGGGTGTCTCCATGGACATATGTTTTGGAAACTAGGACGGACGAGAAAAGGGGACATGGCATGTGCAGGACCTTAGGCCGCACATCGACTCAGGGTGATTTTTCTCCGGTTAGATTCGAAAGTTGGTTGGTCTCAGGAGACCAAACAACTCTCGTAGAGGTAGAGGTGGGGTTGTCGCGGCATTAATTTGCGACTGGTGTTGTTGTTTTTTTTGTTTTGTTTGTTTTGTTTTTTGTATGTTTCCCTTTTGTTCGGGGCGACGGGCGAACAAAATCGGAGGAACAAAATCACACACGCACTGATCGAAGGAACGCACTGCACAATCTTATTAATTGTTATTTTTTTATATAAATATTTTTGTTTTGCTTAATTTGTTAAGCAAAAGAAATTCGCCACTCGCGGGTGAAATGCGACCGGCGCGTAGAAGAAGACAACTGAATATTTTGTTTGAGCTGTCAAAGTTCTCTTGCTTTCTTTTCCTTTCTTTCGCTTTCGCTTTCGTTAAGTTAGCTAAGTGAGCGGCGGCGATCCTATGAAGGTATTGCCAGCCTCGCCATTACAATAGTAAAATGTCAAAACCTGGACTAGAGTTTTTGTACTCTTTGAACCTGTTTGAGGGAGGGGAACCTGTCGACCTATACAGACATGAGTACCGCCAAAGTGAGTATTTTCATTTTGGTGGGTACTGGGGTGTATATGTAAATTTGCCAAACACACTCTAGAAAATCTGAGAAGATCTTTCACATATAGGTGTGGGTAAAGCCACGACTGCGAATACTGGCTTTTGCGTAGGTCGCGCTCATGTGTGGGGGGGGGGGGGAGATGTTGGAGAAATGGAAAGTGAGTGCCATATATGCGTTCATATAGACAGTTTCTTGAGTTCTTTTTGAGCAGGGAAGAAGGAAAGTGCAAAAGTTTTAGATTTTTTATTTAATTTGATTTTGAATAATTTGTTTGGAAAATTTTTGATAATTTTCTTTCTTTTTTTCTAAATTGTATTTTTGAGTGGTGAAGTGGAGCGGTTGCCATCATTGGATTGAGGCTGGAGGACAAGTGTTCCAAAGGCAGTATTTTTCCGCGCTGGTTTAGTTTTGCCAGCTAGTGTTTTTTTTTGGTTTATTTTATTTGTGGCAGTCGGCCATTTAGTTGTTTCGAATTTGAGAAATTTAATAGAGTTGGACAGGTTGTGTTCGGTTGTGATTTGTTTTAGTGAAGTGTTTCCGTCCTGGGAATTTCAAGTAGTTTGCTTGGAATTTGTTTGGCAGTTTGTTTCGTCCCGCATCTGATCCAAGTTGTTGCTGGACATCAATTTTATCGAAGTCGTTCGGTCGGGGATACCATACCGCGAGGTCGGCTCTAATCCCACGCTTCGCGACTGTGCTATTCGTGCAATTAGGGATTTTAATTATCGCGTGGGAATTTTTGGATTGTAGAGTTTTAAATGAAGTTTAGTTAAAAATAGCGCGATGATTTGTTGGCGCAATTTGAAAATAAATTTACTCGAATTATATTCAAAAAATTTATTATAGGATGCAAAAAGTTGCCCCGCTTTAAAATAAGCCACTTTGCAGAAGAAAGTTTTGTGATAAAAAATTCCCCTTGAATTTTGAGAATTTTTCAAGAACATGAATTTTGGGCTTAAAATTTAATAATTTTCATACAATTTTACCAAAAACCAACCTTTCGAAAAATTCTCAAAATTCAGGGGAATTTTTGATCACAAAACTTTCTTCTTTTTTACTCCCCACGAAAAAATTCAGAAATTACGTCATTTCCTCACTATGATTTTCTCGAAATGTACTTAACGGCATTTGTAGGCATTTAAAAGGTATTGATTAGACCTTTAAAATGGTACTAAGGTTTTTATTATAAACATTTTGAAAAGTGCTGAATTTTATTAAAAACTGCATTTCGAATAATTTTTTGGTGTTACTTTATGTGTTTTATCCTTTTTCACTGTAACTTTTTTGTTAATGGATTAAACTTCCAAGGCGAATGATTTTCAAAACTCTGGGAGGGTAAGAAATAAAAATTGGAATTCAGGATGTTTTTTTTTTTAAACTGTTTTTTCTAGGTGAAGGAGGCATCGAAAAATGAAGTACTCGTCGATACGGTATATCGTACTTGTCGATCGGACATCAAATGAAGAAAAAACAATTTAGGCTGTTTTTTGGGCATGCCTAATATACAAATTTTTTTTTGTTGAAATTATTTTGAGTAAGCTTTTAAATGAGGGGTGGACTTTTTAAATTTTTTTTTGTATGCAGATTGACCCGCCTTAAAATACATATCACTTTTTTTAATAATATTTTAGATAGTTGTTTTCAGAAGTTGAAGCAAAAAATTTTGTTTGTCTATACAAAAAAACATAAAATATATTCAAAGAAAAGAAAAACAGTACAAAAAAGAGTACATTTTTGAAAAAAATGCACTTTTGCGTACTGTTTTGAGTGTTTTGAATAAAACAGTACGTCTGGCACCTCTAGTTACACCTTCATTGATTCCGTGTAGGCTAGTAGTAGTATTTGCATTAATTTCCATATTTTCTATTTGTTCGCATGTTATTAAAGAGATATATGCACCCGTATCTACTAAAAATGTAGAGATTCTATTGTTGTTACGTATGTTGTTAAATTTAAATTGATATTGTAGATTTCACTGTTTTTGGAAGTATCTATTTAATATTTGGGGTTTCCTCGTTTTCAGAATGTTGAATAACGCGCACATCTCTGTCGCCGTTACGATAGATTTATGGCCTTTGATTGTAATTACCGCGGCTGGTGTTGTAATTGTTATATTTACCGCGCCCGCTTGTGCCACTTTGGTAGCGTGCGCGTCCACGATGACCACCACAATAATTATTTTGACCTCTGTTGTATGGTCTGTCATGATTATTTCCAAAATACAAAATTGCAGATATTCACGAATTTGGCAATTACCTCATTCATTGTGTTAAAGAGACCCAATTTCCATGATAAGTTTGACTTTATCATTATTGGAATTTTTTATTATGGCTTTTATAGCAGACTTTGTTGAATAATTTTCAGCTAATTGTGGCGTTAGTCCGTCCGTTATGCATGCTGTCTGAAGTTTTTTGGTGAGGTCTTATACCTCCTTTGCATACATATTTGCAGGCTTCGAACTCAGCTTAATGCTCATCAGATTGGCTGTAATGACATCAACTTATTCACCTTCGACGATGGTTTTTCATTTTTCCACTACTCGGGCTATTGTAGTTTCAGTTCCTGTTATTAAATTAATTGCGTTTCCCGTCAACTTTGTTTTAATTAGATTGATAGCAACGATGTTATTATCTTCGTTAGCACCACTAACCAACTCCAAAGCTGCAAGGAAACTTTGCAATTGTTCTGCACTACTGCCGAAATCTAGGATGAGTTTCGAGGCATTTTGTCTGTATTGTTTGTTTCTGTATTTCTTGTAGCAGGGAGTTCTTCTTGATCTGTGACAGAGACACAATCCACAATATACTCTGTACTGACGTGAAGTCTTTTTAAAACCAAAAGTTGGTTAATTTTTATTTTATAATCCTTGAGTATGCTTGCGGCCCAGGGTCGTATTCAGGGGGATGGGCCCGAAATAAATGAATTTAATAAAAAAAGTGGAAATAACTGACACATAACAAACGAAAATTTTTTGAATTTCAGCAAGAATTTAAAATTAATTTATATATTCGCCTTTGTACATTATTGAAATATGAAATTTCAAATGTAAGTAAAATTGTTCGGAACATACTTAGGGCCAATTACACAGTGCGTATTTAAGTTGGGTTTCATTTCATTTTCATTCACTATATACGTGTCTCCATAGTAAATTGGAGTTGAATTGGCCGATTTTCTGCATTTAAGTTTCAATTGAACTTAATTGCGCACTGTGAAATCGGCCATTAGAATAAAACTACAATTTACCGATACGGCATCGCTGATTTCGTTATGTAAATAAAATTAGCTGGCATCACCTGTTCCAATTTGTAAATAAAAAACAGCTGATTTGCTAATTTCATTATGTAAATAAAATCAATTGGCATCTCCCTCACCAATTAGACAACAAAAAACAGCTGATGTGGAAAAAATTTGAATTCGGTGATTGTTTGAAGAAAACAAACTATTTTTCAGTGAATGCAAAAAGTATTCTTGAGCTACGGTCAGATTAGGCAAATATTTGCCCAAATGCACTCAGATATTTTTAAAATCAACTAAAATCGTATGTGACTGACCAAGAATTTCATTTTTCTGAATGTATTTTCCCAGTATTTGGTCAAATATTTGCCTAATCTGACCGTAGCTTTAAAATGAGCAAATCAAACAATCGAACCAGTACAACACTTCCGTTTTGACCGCCATGCTGGACGCATCGTTTTGTTAAAGCACATGTTTTTATAAAAATTTGTGCTTTCATGAAATTATGATTTCAATGTGGTGTTTAAAACGAAAGTCAAGTTTTTGACTAAAAATGGACGATAAGAAGATCAATTAAAATTAATTGAAAGTGAATTAAAAAGAAAAATAAGAGAAACCACTGTCGCATGGACATTTAAACATACCAATTACTACATAAACTGTGGGATACCCTGGCAATATAGCTGTCTTGCTAGCCAACAAAATTTTAAAGTTAAAAAAAAAAAAAAGAACCAGTACAAGTTTTTTGTTAAGGCGTGTTGGAAACCGATCTTCGTTCGTCCACCTCCACACATTCACATTACCGAGATTTTGTATATTGAACCAAATGAAATTAGTGATGACACGAAAGAGCGTGTTTTAAAAAATAGGTGGATTCCATGAGCCACTTTTAATTTTGACGCTGTAATTTGTTGCAATTTCATTACATTGACGTTCATACGAGTATGTAAGTATCGACTGTGTTTTTCATTTTCTTTCTAAATTTGGCAATTTGGACCCCCCCGAAATTTATTCCTGGATACGACCAGAATCGCACCCAAGGTGGGGGGGCTTCGGGGTTTGAGCCCCCCGAAATTATTTCGCATTACCAAATCAAACTGCAGATAAATGTTTTTTTTTATTTGATTGGTAAAAATAAATTGATATAACAAACACCGTTCAAAAAAAATTTTCCAAAAGTGTAGAATAGACAAATGACATGCTCTGAATAAAAAAGCGATGAAATGTATGGAGCGTTAGTACATTTCATAGCTCTTTTCCTCTGAGCATGATGACGAGTTTCATATACATTTCACCATGTTGCATTCAAAGATGGCGAAAATCCTTATATACTACGATTAAAACAAAAATTTAGTATAGGCTTTATTAGGCTTTATTAGTCTTTTGATCCAAAAATTATAAAGAGTACTGAACTACAAGTCATTTCAAATCAAAAAATGCATTAAAAATCTAAGACCACACAGTGTGGGCCATTTTTTGTGTAATAAAACAATTTTTGATTTGGTCCGATACCTTCAATTCTCAAATATTTTTTTCATTTTTGAATTAAAATGTGTAGCAAGTAAGGCATTCAATTCCGAAGTGTTTTTTAAAATCCCGGGATTTGGAATTACAATCCCGGGATTTTTTCGGGATTTTCCAATTAAATACAATAATTAATATAAAATTAAAGAAAAAACTGTTGCTACAATATTTTAAGCTTAATTATACCCCAACACTCACTGTGGCAGGGTATACTAACTTTGTCACAACGTTTGTAACGCCCATAAGGAGGCGTGTCCGGTATGGAAAAGTATATATATTCTTGATCAGTATCACCTCCTGAGTCTATTTAGCGATGTCCGTCTGTCTGTCTGTCCGTCCGCACGATAGCGGTCGCAGTTTTGGAGATATCGACTTGAAACTTTGGGTACATGTTTTTCTCGAGAATACTGAGATCAAGTTCGAGAATCAGCCAAATCGGACAAAAACTGGGCGTGGCTCCCATACACCGAAAAAAAGGTAAACATTTTTAAAGTCTTTTTTATTGTTGTATTCGATTGGAAATGTTTAGAAAAGTATTTTTGACATGGTCCGAGGTTCCGAAGCCACATATATAAGGGTCTAAATGGTCTTGAGACCAATTTTTTTTTGTGGATTTAATTGGAAATTTTTAGAAATGGATTTTGGACATGGTCCGGGCTCCAAAACCACCTATAATTGGCTCAAAACAGGGTCTTGAGACCACATTTTTTTATGTTCGAGGTACTTCTTCCTACTGTATGGGGGTATTTCAGCTTCGGTATAGCCGAAGATAGTCCACTCTCTAGTTTTATTTTAATTCAACGTAGAAATAATATTTAATAAATATTGCATTAAACAAAACAAAATTTAAAATAAATAAAGTAAAACAAAAAGATATTTATTTTAAATTACTCTGATCGAACAAGTTTGATATTTTATATGTTAAATTGAGTTGTTATATTATTTATTTTGCCACGCTGTCACACAATAATTTTGTTAACTTTATCTACCTTTTTGTCGAAAAAAAAAATTGTTTCAATTTGAAAAATTTTATTCAGATCGATAAAAATTTTTTGTTTACTGTAATTGACAAAAATGGTCTTAATTTTTTATGTGTGTAGCACTAAGTCTACGAAAACTAGCTTTTTGTGTTTACCAATTAGATTGAAAGTAAACGCATTGCAGGATTTTTGAGGAAAAGCGTCGAAAATATCTTAAACAATGCATATAAAAAAACTATTTTTTGAATCCCGGCATTCCGGACTCCAAATCCCGGGTTTCCGGGATTTAGAAAACGTTCGGGATCCCGGGATTCGGGATCCAGGGATTAAATGCCTTAGTAGCAATTAGCTATACATCATTACCTTATACATTTATATTATCTATAGTTATTGTAATTACAACCCTTCATAGTAGTTAAGTACGTTATTGTAATTACAACCCTTCATAGTAGTTAAGTAAGTCATTGCAAATACAAAACTGTAAACTCATAAAACTGATCGAAGCGTTGGTTCAAAACTTTCGAGAGGCAGAATAAAAGTTAGCTTCAACGAGTGCGGTCGCATTTTTATTTCCCGAAGGAAACCGAGCAATTATAATCTCAGAAGCGGGATTTGCCTATCGCAAATAAGAATTTTTTTTGGTCCCCTGACAATTTGATTGATAACGAGTGCTACAAAATATAAAAAAGATAGCAAACTGCAAAATTTTTGATTAAAAAAGAGTGAAAAAACGTTGATTAATAAACAGCGCGTCTTAACGAGATGCCTCCCGAACAACGTGGCGAGTGTCCAGTCGATGACGAAAACAGCGAAAACGGCGAAGAACAAGTGGCAGACGAAGAACTGCAAATAAACGAAGAACACGAGTCGAATGCTGGAGAACGCGACGTAAGCAACTACAAGAGAGAGATCGATTTGCTAAAAAGAGAGAAAATGAGTGGTTGAAGAGAATGGAGCGAATGACAGAACAAAGAACAGCAACAGCAACAACTTATCCTGTGTCAACAGCGGCGAATTCACATGGTAATATCTTTCCCAATTTAAAATATTTATTACCGGAGTACGACTGCAGCTCAAGCGTCGATGTTTGTATATCACTGCTAAAAAGCCTGGGTGACGTTTATTCGACGGACGAAATCACATTGCACATTAATGATTAGCAAACTACGAGGAAAATCGCAGTCAAAAACGTGTTTTGCGTCGGAAAGTTTGACAAATTTATTGAATGAAATGTCAACATTGTTTGGATGCAAAGAGTCTAAACTTTCGTTGCGCCGTAAATTTGAGGATCGCCAAACTTCCGAAAAATTTGCAGAATATTTCAACGACAAGCTAATATTGGCAAATAATTTGGATGTCGGCGAAGACGAGTTGGTGGACTATATTGTAGAAGGCATCCCCGACCAGCAACTAAAGACACAAGCTTATATGCAGTGCTATACGACAAAATCGCAGCTGCTGCACGCGTTCTCGAAAGTCGAACCTCAGACACGGAACCTTCCAAAAACACAAACGACAACAGTTCAGCAGAAAACAACAGAATCAAAAATTCGCTGATTCAACTGCAATTATTTTGGCCACCTAGCAGCAGAATGCAAGAAACCGAAGCGAGAGTGGGGTGCTTGTTATGGTTGTGGCAGTTTGAGTCATCGGGTTGCAGCATGTTCAGACCGAAAGCAGACGGTTCAACTTTTGGAGGAGAATGAATATGTAAAAAAGTTAAGTTTTTATTTTGGAAGTAGTAGTAACAATATCAATTTATTTTTAGAATGCCTCATAGACACCGGCAGCCCAATATCATTCATACAGAAGTCATTCATTGCAAAACAAGTTGAAATTCAAAGTTTAGTTTCATGCGATACATTTTTTGGAATTAATAAGAGTAAATTAAATATCTTTGGAAAAGTTTTATGTTATATTATTTTCTATAATAAAAAAGTGAAGTTGAATTTATTTGTGGTTGCCGATGGTTCTATGAGTTTTAATGCTGTATTGGATAGAGATTTTCTAAAATCTTGTAGGTATAAACTAGTTTCAGAACTGACAAATGAATATTTTTTCAACAATACAAACTCTAATGTGTATGACGATACAAATTTTGAGAATTTGCTATTAGCAATTGATTTTGAGAATAATTATAAAGATGATTGTGATTTGAATATAGGTAAAGAAATGTGCTGCGCGGTAAAAACAAATTTGCTTCACATATTTAGAGAATATTATGTAAAACCTGAGCGTCCTAAAGAACCGTTGATTAAGTGTGAAATGAAGTTGACACTAGAAAACGCGAAACCTTTTCATTGCCCACCACGACGGTTGTCATACGATGAAAAAAATGAATTCCAAAAATTGACAGACGATTATTTGGAAAAACGGTACATTAGAGTGAGTGAGTCAGAATTCGTTTCACCTATTGTTTTGGTAAAAAAGAATACTGGTGATCTTAGGATGTGCGTTGATTATCGTACATTAAACAAAGTGACTGCCAAGAATAGTTATCCAATTCCTCTTATAGATGACTTGTTAGACAGATTAGCAAACAAGAAAATTTTTACGAAGTTGGATTTGAGAAATGGTTTCTTTCACGTTCATATGCATTTGGATTCGGTATAAAATACGTCGTTCATTACACCTTTAGGACAATATGAATTTTTGAGGATGCCCAAACAGAGGTCAAATATTTAGGGTATACTGTAACAGGTGATGGTATAAAGGCGGATGAGAAAGGCTTATATTATAAGCCATAAAAAAAATTATGCAGTACCGGTAAAACCTCATGCAGTTCAAAGTTTTTTGGGCTTATGCTCCTATTTTCGACGGTTTATTAAGAATTTTTCAATCATAGCAAAACCTTTGTATAATTTGACTAAAAATAACAAAATTTTTAATTTCGGTCCACATGAACTAGAAGCTTTTGAGATTCTTAAACAGAAATTAATGGAAGCACTAATACTTGCGCTGTATGACCCGAAATATGAAATTGGGCGCGATCCTTATGCAAAGAAAACAAGATGGTATATTACATCCGGTATTTTATTTTTAAAAAAAAACTAATGAAGCGGAGTCGAAGTACCATAGCTTCGAGCTTGAAACATTAGCCATAATCAACGCTTTAAAACGTTTTCGTGTGTATGTTCAAGCCCAAAAATTTAAAATTATTACAGATTGCCACTCGTTGACATTAACTTTAGGTAAAAAAGAGTTAAACCCTAGAATAGCTCGGTGGGCACTAGAATCGCAAAATTTTGATTATACTTAAGCATAGAGCTGGAGTTCGAATGCAACATGTTGATGCCTTGAGTAGGTGTACATTTTGATGTTGGAAGCGAATACTATTGAAGAGAATTTTGTTATATGTCAAGGGAAAGATGAAAAGTTATGAAAGTTACATGAAGAGTTACAAATTGCAGAGCACAGTCTGTATGAAATGAGAAATATAGTAGTACATAGAAAAAAAAAATGATGGCTCAATTTTTTTTTGCGTCCCTGAGAATATGGAATCACACGTTTTGTATAAATATCATGACGAAATGGGTCATGTAGGAATAGACAAAGTGGTTGAGTTAATATTGAAAACTTATTGGTTTTCGAAAATTAAGGAAAAGGTAGGAAATCATATTAAAAACTGTCTCAAATGTATTGTGTACTCGTCTAAGCATGGAAAAGTGGAGGGATTTCTTCACAAAATTCCTAAAGGAAATGTTCCGTTCGATATGACATTATGGCCAATAGATAATTCAAGACCAAAAAAGCATATTTTGGTTGTTGTCGATGCATACAGCAAATTTGTTAGATTATATCCGGCTAAAACCACCAGCACAAAAGAGGTAGTGCAAGCGTTATCTGATTACTTTAGATCGTATAGTCGTCCAAGGTGTATTGTCTCGGATAGGGGGAGTTGCTTTACATCTGGTGAGTTCAAACTGTTTTTAGAGGAAAATGATGTTCAACACATAAAGATAGCTACAGGGTCACCCCAGGCTAATGGCCAAGTTGAAAGAATTAATAGAAGTTTAGGTCCTATGATAGCCAAGCTAGTCAAGCCTAATGAGAATGTTCATTGGGATAAGGTGGTGGAAAATGAAAAACATACTTTTAATAACACATTGCATAACACAATAAGTGAACACCCAAGAGTAATGCTCTTTGGGGCCCAACAAAGAGGGAAAAATATAGATTTGTTAAGAGAAAATTTATTGGAAGTGGAAAAAAGTATAGAAACAAAAGATCGAGTACGGAAAAATGCAACGATTAAACAAGAAAAGTTACAGGCATACAATAAACAATATGTAGATGGAAAGCGAAAAAAACCTACACAATTTGTAGAGGGGGATTACGTAATGGTGTACAATTTTGACTCACATACTGGTGTAGCTAAAAAAAACTCGTTCCAAAATACAAAGGACCTTATCAAGTTGCTAAAGTTTTACGTAATGACCGATACTTATTACTAGATGTTGACAATTTTCAACAATCGCAAACGCCGTATAAAGGTGTGTGGGTTATTGGAAACATTCGCCCATGGTTTAAAGGACGTGATGGTGCTATAAATGTACTAACAGGAGATCGGGGGATCTCGTGGTCAGGATAGCCGAATTGTAGCAAGTAGTTATACATACATTACCTTATACATTTATATTATCTATAGTTATTGTAATTACAACCCTTCATAGTAGTTAAGTACGTTATTGTAATTGCAACCCTTCATAGTAGTTAAGTACGTTATTGTAATTACAACCCTTCATAGTAGTTAAGTAAGTCATTGCAAATACAACACTGTAAACTCATAAAACTGATCGAAGCGTTGGTTCAAAACTTTCGAGAGGCAGAATAAAAGTTAGCTTCAACGAGTGCGGTCGCATTTTTATTTCCTGAAAGAAACCGAGCAATTATAAATACAACCCATCTTTTACATAAAAATTTGAAATCATCAAATTCCAACTTTAAAATAAGGTTATGCTTTGTACACCCTGCGAAATTATTATAAAGGCAACATAGATTTGGTTGATTTAAACAAAGTTTACAAACATTTTCAAAATTTGATTTCATATTTTGATTATTTAATTAATTTAAACATAAAATAAAGTATTAAAATCCACTTAATAAATTAAGAAAAAAACATTAAAAATGGTGCGAAATAATTATAAAGGCACTATGTTTTTATAGCCCCACACACACTGTGGCAGGGTATACTCACTTTGTCACAACGTTTGTAACTCCCATAAGGAAGCGTGTCCGGTATGGAAAAGTATATATATTCTTGATCAGCATCACCGCCGGAATCAATTTAGCGATTTCCGTCTGTCTGTCCGTCTGTCCGTCCGCACGATAGCGGTCGCAGTTTTGGAGATATCGACTTGAAACTTTGGGTACATGTTTTTCTCGTGAAAACTGAGATCAAGTTCGAGAATCAGCCAAATCGGACAAAAACTGGGCTTGGCTCCCATACACCGAAAAAAAGATAAAAATTTTTCAAGTCTTTTTCATTGTTGTATTCGATTGGAAATGTTTAGAAACGTATTTTTAACATGGTCCGAGGTTCCGAAACCACATATATAAGGGAATAAATGGGGTCTTGAGACCAATTTTTTTTTTTGGTGGATTTAATTGGAAATTTTTAGAAATGGATTTTGGACATGTTCCGGGCTCCAAAACCACCTATAATTGGGTCAAAATAGGGTCTTGAGACCACATTTTTTTATATTCGAGGTACTTCTTCCTACAGTGTGGGGGTATTTCAGCTTCGGTATAGCCGAGTCCACTCTCTAGTTTTTTCTTAATTTATTTCAAAAAATTTTTTTTTAATATCAAGTTGACTTTTATACTTTATTTTGTGTTTAAATTAATAAAATAATCAAAATATTAAATGAAATTTTGAAAATGTTTGTAGACTTTATTTAAATCAACCAAATCTATGTTGCCTTTATAATTATTTCGCAGGGTGTACTGTAATTTTCATGAAATCGTCCAAAATGTTGTATAACGATTGAATGTTCAATAAAACTTAATCTTTCAATGTGCCAAAGATTATGTCGAACGGACGTGTTTTAATCGGTCCCGCAGAAATAATCAAATTACTTTGTGAAATAGTAACAACAACCCTTCTGTTTAATTACTAAAACTCCACCTACGAATGTTTGGTGCTGTTTAGGTAACCAACATCTGTACCAAGTGATAACGCTGATATTCCACGAATTAATTGAATCTGACCCTTCTGGTCATAAAACCACATGCACGACTAGATGTGTACATTTAGAACAAATGTACACATCTGGTAGCAATAAAGATAAGGTCATGACAATCATGGAAATATCAGTGCAAAAAGGTCTAGGCTACCTGACCTGTTATCGCTTGGTTCGGGTGTGATTAGTTTTAAGATATGTACATCGTATGATGTGTGATCACATTATGATGTTTAGAAAATAGTTTAAGGGTAGGTTTAAAATATTATAAATAAAGGGCCGCCGTAAAATGCGACCGTCAGTTATTATCGAAAGCCAGAGGAAACGTGTGTTTTATTTAAGTAGTAAATTCAGTGCTAGTGCTTTCTTTGAAGAAGATAGAGATAGTGAGAAACATTTTGGTGACCCCTGAAAAGAACGCGTGAGTTGGCGAATATCTTGTGGACCGGGAAAGGAACACGTAAAGGATCGCGGTAAGAAACACAAGTTTTTTAAATATATTTCACTATATTAATATTGTTATTCCTGAATGAATTTTTTTTTTTGAAAATACAAAGTAAGGGTTTTTGTAGATTCAAGAAGAATACAGGAAAGATATTAGTAGTATTGAGATTTTTCTTGAAGTATTAAGATACAAAATAAGGATTTTTTGTAGTTTTAAAAACCGAGAAAAGTTAGAAAAGTTTAAGTTGAGATGGGAAAACTAACTCTAGTTCAAGCTAATGAGGTAATAAAAGAACAAAGCCAATTTTATACCATCATCATTTCTAGTTGGAATGATTTGGTTAAAGGTTCACAACCAGTAACGGCTGCGGAGCTGGAGAACCTTGAGAAAAAGTTTAGGGATACTTTTATAAGCTTCACTAAAAATCACGTTAGCCTGGAAGATTCTGCTGAGGAGATGAAGACACACGATTATTTCAAGAATAAAATAAACGAAGATATAGCTACCAAATACCATCAGTGTGCTACTAAATTAAAAGAGTTAAACGATTTAGGTAAGGAAAAAGAAGTTTCCAAGGCTGGTAGTTCCGGTGTTTCGAATTCTGTAATAAAGAAGGAGCTTGAACGTTCAGGTTTGGTACGGAAATTCGAGTATGTTTTAAGAACTTTCCAAATCAAGTTAGATGGCTTTAGTGATAGGGGGTTGATAGTGGATGAACTTCGGGATTATACCAAAACCGCTGAAAAGGTATATTTCGATTATATCGATAAATATGTCGATGATGATGAGCTTACTGAGAGGTATTATTCTTTGCAGGACGCATATAATAATATTTCGCAAGAAGCAACAAAGAAAGAATCTGCTAAGGGGAATTTGCATTTTAAAATGCCTTCAATTGAGATTCCCACTTTTTATGGCGATTATGCCAAGTGGAATTCATTTAAAGAACTTTATGTTCAATTAATTCATTCAACGAACATTTCAAATACGCAAAAAATGTGTATGTTAAAATCCAAATTAAGAGAATCGGCAGCTAGTACGATAGCAAATTTGCCGGCAACAGATTCAAATTATTCGCGCTATAACATCAATATGTTTTAAAACTTTACTTGACGCACCATTTGTGACATCTACATCGGCTAATGTTAAGAAATTTCAAGATTTAATTCAGGAGTGTTTACAGGCATTAAATGCAACGGGATTAGACTCTGAGGAATTACTTCAGGCCTTTGTTTGTTTTTATGCTAACCAGAAAAATGGATGAACATTTACGAAAGAATTTTGAAACCTTTTTAACAAACTCGAAAGAAATTCCAAAATTAGATTCTTTAACAACTTTTTTGGAACAAGAATTTTTTGCTTTAGAGGCAAGTCAAAAGCATTTCACATATAAACGTGAGAGTGAAGGATTGGTATTGCCTGTAAATAACTTCGTAAATGCGGGTCCGGTTAAATGTTTCATGGGATGTGAAATTAATCACTTTCCTTCACAATGCAGCAAGTTTAAAGGATTATCTGTTAATGAAAGATTTAATAAAGTTTATGAGCATAAGTTATGTCAAAAGTGTCTGAATAGTGGGCATTCCAAAATTAATTGTACTTTTTCCAATTGTAAAGAGTGTAACGGAAGTCACAACATGCTGTTGCACAAGAATAAACCGAAAAATTCTCCTAAAAGTGCAATAGTGAAAAGCGGTGAAAAAAGAATATCAGACAAAATTAATAAACAAATTCTGTTATCGACTGTAGTTCTTAAAGTAAAGAATTATAAGGGTGAATACGTAAAAGGTCGAGTTTTATTGGATAATGGGTCTCAAGTAAATTTAATAACAACAAGTTTTAAAAATCAGTTGGGTATTAAAGGGGAGCAAGAACATATTACGATTGAAGGAGTAGGAGAAAAGAAAGCTGAAGTCAAAGAAAGAGTTGTAATTGGCATTCAGTCTGTAGTATCTGATTTTCAATGTGAGCTAAATGTATTAGTGGTTCCTAAAATAGTTTTCGATTTGCCTTCAAAGAAAATTGTAAAAGGAAAAATACCGGAGCACATTACATTAGCTGATCCACAATTTAATATCCCTGGGAAAGTTGACATCTTGTTGGGAGCTGAAGTATTTTATCCTTTATTAAAAAGTGGAAAAATAAATTTGGTCGACCAGGATGTTGTTCTTCAGGATACTGTTTTTGGTTGGGTGGCTTGTGGAAATGCAATTGAGGAGTCATTGTCAATTTATTGTGGTATGATAACTTGTGAAGCTAGTTTGGATGAGCAATTAAAGAAATTTTGGGAATTGGAGGAAACTACACCTGCCAAGCTGCAAACTCGTGAGGAAATTAAATGCGAAGAACATTTTCAAGAAAATTTTATTCTAGGTGATGATGGAAAATTCATCGTGTCATTACCATTTAAAGAAAATGTAAATAAATTGGGAAGTTCAGCAATTCAAGCTGAAAGAAGATTTTACTCTTTGGAAAAGAAACTGAAATTAAACGATTCATTAAGGTTACAGTATAATGAATTCCTCCAGCAGTACTTAGAACTAGGTCATATGAGGGAGGTGAAGGATGTTTATAAGTTTGATTATAAATATTATTTACCCCATCATTGTGTAATAAGGCCGGAAAGTTCGACGACAAAATTACGAGTAGTGTTTGATGCATCTTGTAAAACATATAATAATATATCTTTGAATGAAATTTTATTTACAGGTCCGCGGTTACAAGAGGATTTGTTCAATATTTTGTTACGGTTTAGGAAACATGTATATATTTTTTCAGCTGATATTGAAAAAATGTATAGGCAGATATGGGTGAAGGATGATGACCAAAAATATCAGTTGATATATATGAAATAAAAACATATGCACTTAAGACAGTGACATATGGGACATTAGCCGCTCCATATCTTGCCGTTAAATGTTTGCAAATGGTAGCGAATATGGAACAAGGAAGCAATGAAGAAGTTGCTGAAGTAATACGTTCAGATTTTTATATGGATGATCTGATGACAGGTGTGGATTGTCTTAAGGAACTGATAAAAAGGCAAGATAAGATAAATAATATTTTAATAAAATATGGGTTTCCGTTGAGAAAATGGTGTGCAAATCACGTAGACTTGCTTAAAAATATACCACTTCAAGATAGGGAAATACAGCTTGATCTTGATTTGGATAGTGCGAGCGCTGTGAAAGCACTAGGTGTAGTATGGAATCCGTCTATGGACGAGTTGGGAATTAAGTGTAATTGGGTTGATTATGGAAAAATTACTAAAAGAAGTATGCTGTCAGACATTTCAAAACTGGTTGATCCATTGGGCATTGTTAGTCCAGTAATTGTGAAGGCAAAAATGTTGTTGCAAAGGTTATGGAAGCTTAAAGTTGATTGGGATATGAAGGTTCCCGACGAGCTTTTAGAGATTTGGAACAAAATAAAAAGTCAATTGCCACACTTGACAGATTTAAAAATTAAAAGGGCATTAGTTATTAAAGACCCGGTTAAGATTGAATTACATGGATTTTGCGATGCTTCAATGGAAGCTTATGGGGCAGTAGTCTATGTTAAATCAGTGAACATTTCAGGCAAGAGTTACACAAACATTGCTGCTGCAAAATCTCGGGTGGCACCGGTTAGGATCGAAACAGTGCCAAGACTAGAGCTTTGTGCAGCAGTGTAGCTGGTTGAATTGATGAAAATGGTTCTAAAAAGCTTAAAGATGGAGTTCAACAATGTTTTCTATTACTCAGACTCTGAAATTGTATTAAGTTGGCTAAAATTCGATCCTGCAACACTTAAAATATTTGAATCAAATAGAGTCAGTTTTATTCAATCAAATAGTGATGTAAGGAACTGGGATCATGTAAAAACAAAAGAGAATTTAATATCAAGGGGATTTATTATCAAGGGGACTGTTTGCTAATGAAATAATAAATAATAAGTTATGGTTTGAAGGAGCTGGATTTCTCCAAACTCCAGAAAGCTATATTTCAAGTTGGCAGAAAATCCTAGATCTTCCTGGGGTTAAGAAAAACAAAGTAGTGTTATTAACTGTAATTCACGACTCATTTTTAACAAGAATAAATCACAAAAATAATTTTAAATACTTATTAAATGTGGTTGCGGTCATAATCAAATTTAGAGATTTGGTTATGAAAAAAGCAATTAAAATTTGGAAGGAGTATAAGAATGAAGCTCTGCAGGTATTGGTGAAAGATATTCAGTGGAAATATTTTTCAAAAGAAATCAAAGATCTTCAGAAAAATAAAATTATGAATAAAACCTCAAAATGGCGAACATTTTCTCCGATCTTAGACGATAACGGTTTGATAAGGGTTGGGGGAAGAATTCAAGAAAGTAGGTTGTCATATGAAGCAAAACATCCAATTTTACTTCCTTATGAAGATGAATGGGTTTTGTTGTTAGTGGAATTTCTTCACAAAAGGCATTTACACGTTGGAGCACAAGGTTTACTGGCCATAATAAGACAAAAATTTTGGATAATACGTGGAAGAAAATTGACAGGAAAAGTGGTTAATAAGTGTTACCGGTGATTTAAAGCGAATCCTAGGCCATTACATCAGCTTATGGGAAATTTACCAGCGGACAGATTGGTGGGAACGAGGCCATTTTTAAATGTGGGTGTAGACTTTTTAGGACCAATATTTATTCATCACAATATAAGGGGCAAAAAAGCGGACAAGGCATATGTTTGTGTCTTCGTTTGTTTTGCCATAAAGGCAGTGCATTTGGAGGTTGTGTCAGATTTAAGTTCGGCAGCTTTCATAGGGGCGCTAAAAAGATTAGTTGCGCGGCGAAGTTGTCCTAATAAAATTTATTCTGACAATGGAACAAATTTTATCGGTGCAGCAAATAGCTTAAATAAAATTTTTAAATTATTTCAAAATAAAGACCACTTTAAAAATCTTGGATCATTTTGTGCTGAAAGAGAAATTCAGTGGATTAACATACCGGCCAGATCTCCTCATGTGGGGGGACTATGGGAAGCAGCAGTGAAATCTGTTAAAAATCACTTCTACAGGGTCATTGAAGGGGTTATGACCTTTGAAGAAATGAGTACGCTAATGAGCCAAATTGAAGCGATCTTAAATTCTAGACCACTAACTCCTTTATCGGAAGATCCAAATGATTTTCAAATTTTGACACCCGGGCATTTTTTAATAAGAATAAAGAATAAGAATTGTTTGTTAACGTTGTTGTCATATTTAATATTATTACCGTTAATTAGTTGTAAAATAACAATAGACAAATTTAAAGATAAGTCAGGAATTTTCTTTGAAGAAGTGGAGGTAGTAGGGCTTACGAAAACGGCATGGGATATAATTGTTCATGTCAACATGTCGGACTACTGGAACTGCAATGAAAAGCTGGACCAGGCGATGACAACAATACAGGCGATGCAGAAATCTTTACTGGACGACGCCTACACTGCGGCAACGATCGACCAGCTAATGACACGACATTCACGTATCAAACAAAACAACGACATTATCATCCTGACCAATTCGAAAAGAAGAAGAGTTCCAAGATCTCCATTGGCATTTGTCGGTGGAGTGCTGCATTCATTGTTTGGAATAATGGATGAAGAACACGCCGAAATATTGGTGGATAAGATCCAGCGAAGCCAGTCCAACGAGGATTACTTGCTAAGTCTCGCGCAAAACCAGTCTTCAATTCAGGATATGACAGCTGGAATACTAAAGCAGCGACATGAGGTCGTGTGGAAAAATTTCCTCTTCATCAATAACTCTATGCATAAACTGAGTGAGGCTTTAAACAAAGAAGGCGATAGTGAACTGTTGCTGAGCGCTATAACGAATACTCTGGTCGCTATGGAATCTTTTGAAGAAATTCAACGCGACATCGTGGACTTAATTTGGAGCTCAAAAGGCAACTTTATGAAGAAGGCGATAGTGAACTGTTGCTGAGCGCTATAACGAATACTCTGGTCGCTATGGAATCTTTTGAAGAAATTCAACGCGACATCGTGGACTTAATTTGGAGCTCAAAAGGCAACTTTATGACGAAGATCTTGCCATTGCAAAAATTTAAGGAGCAAATCAAGTTGATGTCATCTAATCTGAACGAGAATTTGGTGTTACCTGATATTGATCCGATTGAGCTGGCAAAGATTCATATCCGACGTATCATGATGGTTATTTCGTGAGCATCAAGCCATCTTTCAAATATATATTGTTGGACACGAGGAAGACAGTATACTATGGTCTAACAGATGACAAGTTTGACCACTGCCAGCGCATGACGAAGATGCTGCTTTGCCCACAAACTCATCCGATTTACAACATACGGACAGAAAACATATGTGAAATTCAACTGCTCTTGAAGCAAAAGAATGTACCCCGCGACTGCAAAATCCAGATAATGCCATTACAGAATTTCTGGCGCCAGCTACATGCTGCCAATTCTTGGATTTTCTCTATGAGCGAAACCAGCTCGGCTGAAGTAATATGCAATGACGTGAGCAACATCACTGTCCTTGAAGAACAAGGAATAATCCAACTGAAACCAGATTGCTACTTTCAGACAGCTGAGGTGAACCTTTGGGCGTACGAGACGTATACTTCAAAGGCGACATTCATCATTCCTGGTATAAACATCTCCACGCAGCTACCAGACCTGAAACATCTACAGTTGAATGGAGACATCGACTCATTTCAAATTAAAAATATCCCAACTCAGAAGACAGTTTGGGGATTTCCAGTGGACATGGATGGCCATCATTTTGCGCACTACAGAATGAATCTCACATCATGGATTGTCATTGTGCTAATCATCCTAGCAGTCATCGTCATCTTTCGAAAGCTGTGCCAAACGACTCTACTGCCCAACATTGCCTTTCCACACTCAGGTTAGCTTAGGGAAAATAATCATTTCAATTTGTTTTAAAAATGTTAATTTAAATGAAATACAATCTTCAAATAGATTACTTAATCCTATCTTAAGGTTATTAAAATGTATATCTAAATTAATGAAACAAAATTATAACATGCCCATTATGAAATTATCAATAATATTTTAAGAAACTGTTTTTAAAGACTTAAATCTTTCAACGCGGCAGTATGTTTAATTACTAAAACTCCACCTACGAATGTTTGGTGCTGTTTAGGTAACCAACATCTGTACCAAGTGATAACGCTGATATTCCACGAACTAATTGAATCTGACCCGTCTGGTCATAAAACCACATGCACGACTAGATGTGTACATTTAGAACAAATGTACACATCTGGTAGCAATAAAGATAAGGTCATGACAATCATGGAAATATCAGTGCAAAAAGGTCTAGGCTACCTGACCTGTTATCGCTTGGTTCGGGTGTGATTAGTTTTAAGATATGTACATCGTATGATGTGTGATCACATTATGATGTTTAGAAAATAGTTTAAGGGTAGGTTTAAAATATTATAAATAAAGGGCCGCCGTAAAATGCGACCGTCAGTTATTATCGAAAGCCAGAGGAAACGTGTGTTTTATTTAAGTTGTAAATTCAGTGCTAGTGCTTTCTTTGAAGAAGATAGAGATAGTGAGAAACACCTTCAAAAACTCACGCGAAAAAGACGCACGTTGATGAATCAACAGAATTGACAACTTGGCTTTGGCTGCATATTTGCTGATATCAACGAAAGACGAGCAGTGAACACCTCAATTGCAATGCAAACAGAATATGCAATTTTGACTCTCACGCTATGCTGAAGCATAGCAGGATCAAGTTGCAATTTCTGTTTGCATAGCCGTTGCGAAGTCAGGCAGTATTGGCCCTGATTAGCTTAATAATCATTATTCTAGTATTTAAGAAATGTTTTTATTAAATAAAGTTCAGTTACAAAAATTAGCTCATCGTACATTGTAAACACAATGTACACATGATCCGGTTCGAAGGACCATGTGTACACTGTGTTTACAATGTACGATGAGCTAATTTTTGTACAAAGAAGAAAAGTGCAAGTGGCGAAGCCACTGCTAATACGAAAAAACTAAACAAATAAAAAAGATTTGTGTGAAAAATTATGTTTTTTTTTTTTTTTTTTTTTTTTGACGACGAATCCCAACGGTCCCACTAACCCGCCCAACCGACCGAGGGGCGCATCCGCATGACGCACGGATTTGGTGACCGAACAGCCGTAATCCGGATTACGCTGTGTAACCGATCGCGGGTAAACATATTTGGAAATTCGTTTCAGCTGATAAAACGCATATTAATAAAACGCGAATTAGGTTATGAATGCAAGAGAGAATTCTTCCAAACATAACATAATATAAGATTAACGTGATAATAAACAATAGAATTAAAAGAAAATATTATGAAGCATCAGAATTCATGCGACGAATATGAATTTGATCAAATATGATTTTTGCCTACTTTACGATATTAGACTTAACAAAAATACAAAGACAAAACAATCCAAACAGTTAATTTACGCGACAAAGATTACAAATATTAATTTTAGTATTTTGTTTTTTTATACGAAATATAAAAAATCAAATACAAATAGAACAGTTAAGTAAACGGAACGAATGTGAATTCAGCTAAAAATTTTGTTTTATTTGTATACAATATACAGTAAAAAACAAAATTCTGCTGAAATATAAATATAAAATACAACAAAAATACAACACTTTCAAAAAATCGACAATGCCGATCTTTGTGGAGTTTGGCAACCCTGTCATTTCGTTAGACCCTAAGAGGTCCAAAAACTCAAAGAGCAACAAAGGCTTAAGTGTGATCAAGTGCATTTAAAATAAAAGTTTTAGTTTTATTAAGTGAATCTGACAGGTCAAAGACAGAATACAGGCTATTAAAATCGCTACAAATACAACGAAAAGGTTCATTCTGCGCGTAATTAGAGCGGCACATACTTAATATCAAAGGAATGAAAGATCTGGAACGACGGGTTGGGATATTAAAATCAATTTCTTGAAGCAAAAATGTAGAATTCAGAGAGCCATTTATCAATTTAATCAAAAATGTTACATTAAGCATCGTTCTTCTATTTTTTAGAGTAGGGATGTCCAAGAGTTTTAAACGATTTTCGTATGGAGGTAGGTTCTGATTCGGATTCCAGCGAAGGTTTCTTAAAGCAAATAATAAAAATTGTTTTTGAACCGATTCAATTCTATCAGAGTGGCAGTTGTATTGTGGATTCCACAAGACTGATGCATATTCCAAAATTGGTCTTACAAGTGATATGTAAAGACTTTTGGTAACGAATGGGTCATTAAATTCTTTTGACCATCTTTTAATGAAACCTAGAACACCCCTCGCCTTATTCACACATAAGTCAATATGTAGATGAAAGCGAAGTTTTGGATCCATAGTAACACCCAGGTCCACGAAAGTAAAAACCTTTTCTAGATTACAGTTATTTATATGATACAGCGATGAAAGTTGGTGTCTTCTAGCAAATGTCATAAATTTACATTTTTTCAGGTTCAGTTCCATTAAGTTATTATCACACCAGATAGCTACACTGGTCAGATCTGATTGTAACAACTTATGTTGATCTAAGATGTCATAGGATAGAAACAATTTAACGTCATCAGCATACAACAGTACATTCGAATGTTTAATGACAGAAGGAAGGTCATTTATAAAAAGATTAAACAGAATAGGACCTAAGTGACTTCCTTGAGGAACTCCAGAGGTGACATCTATAGTTTTTGATGTTGATGATTCGAATAACACCTGTTGCTTCCGATTTGTCAGATACGATTCTACCCATTTTAAAAGAAGATCTGGGAATCCGTATCTTTTAAGCTTTTCAATCAACAAATAATGATTAACTTTATCAAAAGCTTTACTAAAATCAGTATATATGACATCTGTTTGAAGATTCTTTGAAAATCCCTTTATTGTTAATGAAGAAAATTCCAATAAATTTGTAGATGTTGATCTACCTCTCAGAAAACCATGCTGTGAAGGAGATATTAAAGTTGTGACCGAGTGAACCAATTGCTTTGTGACAACTTGTTCAAATAACTTTGGTATTGTGCTAAGTTTAGCAATACCTCTATAGTTAGATACGAATGATTTGGTTCCACTTTTATAAAGAGGAATAATGTATGACTCTTTCCATGAATTCGGAAAATAACCTCTTTCAATAGAGGCATTAAATATATTTGAAAGTGGAATGTATAAATTTTCTGCACAAACTTTCAAAATACAGCTAGGAATATTATCTGGACCAGTACTATATGAATATTTCAACGATTTTAGTTGTTGTAAGACATCATCAGATTCTATAACAGGATTGAGAATGGAATTATAAGTGGGGATGTTATATGGATACGATGTGTTGCCATAAGTATTATCAGAATATGTCGTTTTGAAGAAGTCAGCAAACATATTGGAAATCTCAGTAGGATTGTTGGACTCACGATCATTCCATTTCATTGTAGTTGGAAAACCAGTGTTTTTACTTTTTGAATTTACAAAGTTATAAAAAGTTTTAGAATCGTATTTGATTTTGGATTTCAAATCGTTCAAATATTCATCATAGCATTTTTTATTAAGTACTTGATATTTATGTCTCAGAAGCGAATATTTTGAATAATCTTGAAGGTTTAAAGTTCTTTTATATGTTTTAAATGCCCGAGTTTTCGAAGTTTTTAGTTTCCTCAATTCTTTTGTAAACCATACAGCACCAAGTTCATTCGAATTCTTTTTAATGTTCTTTGGAACACATATCTCGAAGACTTTGCTGAGCGTACAATTGAAAATTGATACACAGTCGTAAACATCTTCAAAGTTCATGTCCCAACTTGTTTCAGATAAGAGTTGGTTCATTTTAACAAAATTTGTATTCTTGAAGCAAAAAAATGACTTCAACGGTGTAGAAACTGGTTCTAAGTTGTTTTGAACAAATTCGAAAGATAATTCAAGTGTTGGGTGATGGTTATCTTCTGGACATGCAAAAGCATCACAGCGTTGCACTGAAAACTTCGAAGAGTCATCAACATAAATTAAATCCAAAATTCTACTATTCTTATTTTCAATCCCGTTTACTTGTTGTAAACTCATATCTGAAAATGAATCCAGAAAGTCATTTAAACAGTCACGAGAAGAATACGGAAGAAACTGGTTTGAATCGCCACAAAAATTCCAAGATATATTCGGTAAATTAAAGTCTCCAAAAACAACAATGGAATCGGCAGGTTTAACATTTGAGTAAACCAATGATATAAGCGACACATGTCTTAGATAAACGGTAATATCGGAATTCGGTGGGATATACGAGCAAGTAACGAAAATATCGATACTAAAAACTCGAATTCGTACACAAATAAATTCCAAGTCAGAGACATCTGAAAGTATGACTTCCTCAGATGAAAAAAGGTTTTTTACTGCAATGAGGACTCCACCACCAGTCCTGCATTTACGATCCCTCCGAAAAATTTGATACCCAGCACACAGAATTTCTGAATCAAAAATATTTGGTTTAAGCCAAGTTTCGGTAAATACCAAGACATTATGACTACAATCGAAACTTTTAATATAAATATCGTTCAACTTTGTATTTAGCCCTCGAACATTTTGGTACAGAAGACAAACAACATTATTCGGGATTTTATTTAGTTTTTTTGATTAGAATTTAATTTTCTTTGAGGAAGTTGAACTGGATTTACTAGATTTGATTTCTCTTTATAAACAAATTCACGAACTAAAGTTTTATCCGGCCAAAAATTTTTATTTACAATCTCATCAAACAATTCTGCTGGAACAGATAATTTGAAAGATGAAATGTTTCTAGCGTATGAAAAGTTGAATTTAAAAGCATTTATATTATTACCGGTTTTATTGAGTTTAGTGAATCATTCCACCCAAAAAACAGGAATTCTCTCACAGATAATTCAACATCCCGCTCAAAACAAGAGCTTGAATCAGCATCAGCTAGTGCTAGTGAAAACACGGCGAATTCACAAATAAAAGCTTTTGCTATGCAACCAACAGGTGCGAGCAGTGCGAATGCATCGCAACCTGTAATTGTTACCCTCCCCGCCAATAGTACATCTGCAGAAACCACTATAGCAAAGAGTCGATCGTCAGAGGCACTCTTTGCTAACTCTCCCGCATCGCCATCGGGCGCTCTCTCATGGAGCCAGCTTATCGCGCTATTTTGTTATAAAACTTGAAAATCCCACGCGATAATTAAATTCCCTATTTGCCCGAAGAGCACAGTCGCGAAGCGTGGGATTAGAGCCGACCCTCGGGGTATGGTATCCCTGGCCGAACGAAAACCACGAACACGCGAAAACCAGAATAATAAAGTTTTTAAAAACTACACTGAAACAGCCGCAATATATATATAAGTATATATATATATGTATAAAAAAAAACTGAAACTTTCCCGACACAACGAAAATAATACCGAACACAAACGGAACCCTTTCCAAAATTGACACAAAACGACAAATAACCAAAAGAAAATATTTGTTCACCAAAAATTATATTTTTTTAAACGCAATTCATTCGCGGGACTAGACCGACCTGTCTGAAATCGCTCGCACGATTCTTTGCAGAATCAATTCACCAACTGGACTTCGATAAAATCGATGTCCAGCAACCACTTGGCTCAGATGCGGGACGACACAAACAAAAAAAAAGGAATAAGGAAGAGGGGGAAACGGCCAAACAAATTCCAAGCAAACTACTTGAAATTCCCAGGACGGAAACACTTCACCAAAACAAATCACGACCGAACACAACCTGTCCAACTCTATTAAATTCCTCAAATTCAAAACACTAAATGGTCGACTGCCACAAATAAAATAAAGCAAAAAAAACCACTAGCTGGCAAAACTAAACCAGCGCGCAAAAATACTCCCTTTGGAACACTTCTCCTCCAGTCACAGTCCGACGATGGCAACAGCTCCACTTCACCACTCCAAAAATACAATTAAAAATAGAAAGAAAATTTTCCAAACAAATTATTTGCGATTAAATTAAATAAAAAATCTAAAGCTTTATCACTTTCCTTCTTCCCTGCTCAAAAAGAACTAAAAGAATTAGAATATATGAGCGCCTATGACGCTCACTTTCCATTTATTTTCCCACATACATAGAGTGCGGCTTACGCAGAAACCAGTGTCCGCAGTCGGGGCTTTACCCATACCTATATGCGAAAAATCTCTTCAGATTTTTCTAGGTGTGTTTGGCAAATTTCCATATACCCCCCTGCACCCACCAAAATGAAATATATATTTTGGCGGCACTCATGTACGTATAGGCGAAAGCATAAATGTTCTCAAATTCCCCTCCCTCGAACAGGTTTAAAGAGTACAAAAGCTCTAGTCCAGGCTCTGACATTTTACTATTGTAATGGCGAGGCGGGCAATACCTTCATCGGATCGCCGCCGCTCACTGAGCTAACTTAACGAAAGCAAAAGCGATAGAAAGGAGAAGAAAGCAAGAGAACTTTGACAACTCAAACAAAATATTCAGTTTTCTTCTTCCGCGCGCCGGTCGCATTTCACCCGCGAGTGGCGAATTTGTTTTGCTTAATTTGTTAAGCAAAACTAATTTATAAAAAAGTAACAATCAATAAAATTGTGCAGTGCGTTAATTCGGTCAGTGCGTGTGAGATTTTGTTCCTCCGATTTTGTTCGCCCGTCGCGCCGAACAAAAGGGAAACATAAAAAAAACATAACAAAAAACAACAAAACAACAACAACTGTGCCGCGAATTTATACCGCGACAACCCCACCTCCACCTCCGCGAAAGTTGCTTGGTCTCCTGAGACCAACCAACTTTCGAATCTAACCGGAGAAAAATCACCCTGAGTCGATGTGCGGCCTAAGGTCCTGCACATGCCATGTCCCCTTTTCTCGTCCGTCTTCGTCTTCCAAAACATATGTCCACGGAGACACCCTCTTTTTAACCCTAAACGGTCCAACAAATTTCGGAGCTAACTTCGCTGCAAAATAGTTTGCAGCATCGGACAAAACAAAATTACGTCTCCATACTAACTCGTGCGGTAAATACTGTACATCTCTACGTCTGAGATTGTATGTCTTTGCTGCCTTGGCACTTGCCATTTCTAACTTCTTCCGTATGTCTTCCCTCAAGTCTGCCATTAACTTGACCCGGTCCTCACTACTACTGTCCGGTTGGTCTGAGTCTCCCACTCGTCTATAATCTCTATCACCCCTGACCGCCATATTTCGGCCAAAATTCACGAAGTATGGAGACGCTCCCAAAACCTCATGCTGCGATGTTCGAATGCAGCATGCCACCTTTGAGAGATGAGAATCCCATGTCCGACGGTTTTCTGAAATATATGCTCTCAAAGTGGTCTTAATAATTTGGTTAATCCTCTCGGCCGGATTAGCCTGCGGATGATAATGTGCAGTGTACCGCATCTGCACACCATTCGACGCGCATCAACTCTGCAGCTCCTTGCTGCGAAACTGTGGCTGTGGCCCATTGTCGCATACAATGGACCTCGGAACTCCAAATAGAAGGAAGACATTATCTTCCAGCTCCTTGCAAACACGCTTAGCCGTTGCATTTCCCAACGGAAACAACAATGGGAATTTGGTGAAGTAGTCAACCACCGTTAAAATATAACAAAATCCCCGACTAGACTTCACCAAGGGTCCCACCAGATCTACGCAGATCATTTCCCAAGGTTCTAACTTCTTTGTCCTCTCTACCATGCAACCAGCTGGCTTATTGTTGTCAGGTTTCACCCTCTGGCAAACCTGACAACCTTTAATATATCTAGCTATCTCTGCCTTCATTTTTGGCCAATAATATTTCTCAACTACCCTTGCGTATTTTTTCCTAATGCCCATGTGCCCCGATAATGGATTATCGTGACACTCGAATAAAATACTGCGCCTATCACTCCTGCCCACAACTCTCTTCCACTCGTACCCAGCACTAAACAAACTATTTGTCCCTGCCTTCATGTGTCTATATAACACCCCATTTTCAATTCTCCAAGCTGGGTAATCGAGTGGTTTATCCTCCACTTTCCGAACCATGCTCTCAAGCCATGGATCTTCTACACGCCCATCTACCTCCCCTACGACTGGGACACCTCTAGAAAGCATGTCGGGCACAACATGATCTTTCCCCTTACGATGTATGATTTCATAATCGTATTGCTGGAGCTTTAAAGCCCACCTAGCCAACCTACCGCAAGGATCTTTCAAATTGTTGAGCCATACCAACGAATAATGGTCAGTCATCACTGTGAACCTGACCCCTTCGATGTATGGCCTCAACTTCTCAACTGCCCACAAAACAGCCAAACACTCCTTCTCGGTAGTGGAATAGTTCCTCTCGCATCTACTCAACGACCTACTCAAATACGAAATGACCTTCTCCCCTTCATCAAACTGCTGTGTCAAAACGGCACCTATTCCAAAATCGGAAGCATCAGTCTGAACTACGAAGGGTCGTTCGAAATCAGGACAGCTCAATACCGGCGCCGTCACTAGACGCTCCTTGGCCTTCAAAAAGCTGTCCTCACACTCCGCCGACCATCTAAACCTGTTCTTCTTCTTTAGAAGATCAGTTAGAGGTTTAACCAAATCTGCGAAATTCGAAACAAACCTACGATACCAAGAAATGGTGCCAACAAACGACCGGATTTCCCTTACATTTTTGGGCGCTGGAATTTTCAGCATTGCCTCAACTTTCTCGGGGTCAACGTGCAAGCCCTGTCGATCAAAAACATAACCTAAGTACCGTAGCGAAGAAAGACAAAAATTACATTTTTCTCTATTTAATCTAAGCCCTGGCGAACAAATCCTCCTCAGGACCTCCTTTGGAACCTCAACATGCTTATCAAATGTATTTGTAACGATAATAATATCGTCCAAATACACGAAAACATGAGGTTCCAAGTCAGCCACAAGGACCTCATCTATAAATCTCTGCTAAGTTGCAGGCGCATTGTGCAGGCCATAAGGCATGTGCTTGAACTGGTAGAGCCCCCTACCCGGAACTGTAAATGACGTGCAGGCCCTAGACTCCTTCTCTACTTTGATCTGCCAATAAGCGGATTTTATATCCAAACTAGAGAGATATTTGGCGTCCTTTAGCTTATCTAAAGTAGCCGATCCGTATTTTTATTCAGTGTCCTATAGTCGACACAAAACCTATAACTCCCATCCTTTTTCCTAATCATCACAACCGGTGATGCCCAAGGGCTGTGAGAAATCTCAATCACACCCTTTTCTAACATATCCTCTATTTCCTCATCTATGCGCCTCTGAATAGCGGGCGATACCGGATAGTATCGCTGCTTGACTGGTTCCACATTTGGCTTTATACGAATCCCATGTTCGACCAAATGTGTACAACCAAGTCCCTCAGGCATAGCTCTAAAAACTTCAACGACTAACTCTTTAAGAACCGATTTTTCCCTAGTTGACAACGAAGACCTATCAACTACCGCCGCTACTGACGAGACCTCGACTTGGTCGGAAAACCTCCATTGATTCTTGGTCAAATCTTGCACTACACCGGCCTTAGACCTAAAGTCTACTCCAAGAATCAATGATTGGGGTACATCCGGTATTACGAGGCATTCAACGAGGACCGAATTACCCTCTACCTCGAAAGGGACCGAAACTACCCCCCTAACCGGAACTTCTTCACCATCAGCAAGCGCAACCTTGCTGACCGCAGACGCCAATAAACTTATCCCCCAGGACTTTAATGTGTCCCAGCCTGGCCTACCAAGAATCGTCCTGGTGGCCCCCGAATCTAAAAGCCCTAACATACGCACTCCAAAAATCCTAACGCCTAAATATGGCCTATTATCTAAATCTTTTCCCGACAAAGTGAAACTCAAATATACTCCGGACGGACGCCTCTGAGGCCTATCACTATTTTCCTACCTAAACAACCTACCTAAACATCGCGAACTTCTTGCACTGCTTCCACAAGAGCTCGCTCCCCATTTCCCGAATCATCGCGGGCCCTCGGAGCCGCTCTCGGGGCCGCCACCCTCTCTGAGCGCTCCTGCGATTGCCCTGCTCTCTGAGAGCATCGGGGGCAATCACGCTTTAAAAAACCAGGCCTCCTACACCCATAACAATAAATTTCCCTAGGGCAGTTGGACATAACATGTCCAAACCGCCTACAATTAAAACACCTAAATGAAATCTGGGTAGGAGCCTGAACCCTCCTCTCCAGCCTAGCATCACGCAATGGGGCCCTAACTACGGACACCTCGGGCTGAGCCGAGACGTAGGCCAAGTCTGGCTCCAACAAATTCTTGGATCGGCTACTGGGCGGCGGTACGAATGCTTCCACATTCGTCCGCACAGCCTCCAGCTTCCGACCCAAGGAAACCAACTCCGATAAAGACTTAGGCTCAGCCAAGCCCAGCTGAGTCTGGTAAAACGGGGACAGGTTTGCGATCACCAGACCCAGCATACGCCTCTCTGACAACGTCTCAGACAGACGACCGAACAACCCCCTCATCGCCACTACGTAAATTCTAATGGACTCAGTCCCATCCTGAGTTCGTCTCCTAATCTCCGACATCAAAATGTCGTCATAGTTGGGGGGCAGGAATTCCAGTTTCAGCACGGCGACCAACTCTCGGCAGCCTGAAACTGTCCTGCGGACATCCCTAAGCCAGAGCAGGGCCTTTCCGGAGAAAAACTCCACTGCTCCCCTAAATAACTGGACTTCACTAACGCCCCGAACCTCGCATAGCTCGTCTACCCTCTGTAGAAAGGCATGTAGGGACATGTCTGTCTTTTCCCATGTAAATTGAATACCCCACTTGGACAAATTTTCTACTTTTTGAAAACCAACGTTACTCAACGAGGTGGATGGCTCACGTCTCGGAACGGGTTCAGGCTTTTCCTCAACCGCAGATTCCCTACTGAGCCCCTTGGGTGGTCGTGACGGCCTTGGATTATCATCCAAGCCATCAGTTTCTTCCTCCAAGTCCACCACCTCGTTGAGTTCCCCCAACAACAAAAGGACCCTATTTTTGAGCGCCATCTGCTCTACTACTTCTTCCTTACTCGCTGGTCTCGAACGAGTAAGGCGACCTAAAGCCCATTCCAACTTCGCCAAAATCTTCAAATATTCGGGCGACTTTGCGTCCTTGGGAACCCCTCCCAAGGACGCATAAGTTTATCAACTTCGGAAATCTTCCCCTCCACACCCAACCTATCTTCCAAAAAACAAACGGATATCCCGCAAAGACATCCACGGACTCCCTTCGCTCTATTTGTCTTGATGCCCTCAAGGACTTCCTCATGGACTCCACCGGAGTCACTGGCAACCTTCGAGCCTCCACCTAGTATGCGAGTTCCTCTTGGTTTAGTCTACTAATCTCCATAATTAACTCGGACAGACAAAAAAATAAATTTAAAAAAAAACCAAAACTAATTTAAAAAACTAAAACCAAAAAGAAATTCAAATAAAAAAACTTTCAGAAAATATAAAAATTAACAAAATTAACCAGCGTGTTATACGCTCACAGAATATTTAAAAAAATAAAACAAATAAATCAAAATCAAAAAAAAAATATTAAAAAAACCAATAATTAAAATGATAATTATAACAACAAATTAACCAAAAAAAACGTACCAGAAATAAAGAAAACTAATAATTTATTGAAATAAAGAAAAATAAAAAAACGCACGAAAGTAAAATAAAAAAACCAATTAGTAAAATGGCAAAAAAAAACCAAAACAAAATTTGTTTATAAAAAAAATAATTTTAATTTTAATAAAATCAAAATAAGAAAACTGGTGCAACACATAAATCAAAAAAAAAATTGAAAAAGAATTATTAAAAAACTTCAGTTAAAAAAAAAGGTTACAAATGTTGCACCAAAAAAAACGGTACGGACTCACCGAACGAAATACCACGAGCTCCGCCAATCCTTCCGCAAATAGCAATCTCACCCGTAAAATTCCGATCCAAAAAAAAAGCTAAATAAAGAAATTAGTAAATTTGAAAAAAAAATTACACAAACAAAAAAAACGACACAAAAAAAAATTTTAAGAAACCGTTAAATAATAAAATTTTTGAAAAAAAAATTCTAAAAAAAAATTGTATCAAAATAGCCCCACGTTGGGCGCCAGCTTATCGCGCTATTTTTAACTAAAACTTTATTTAAAACTCTAAACCCAAAAATCCCCACGCGATAATTAAATTCCCCTTTCTCTATTGAAAGAGGTTATTTTCCGAATTCATGGAAAGAGTCATACATTATTCCTCTTTATAAAAGTGGAACCAAATCATTCGTATCTAACTATAGAGGTATTGCTAAACTTAGCACAATACCAAAGTTATTTGAACAAGTTGTCACAAAGCAATTGGTTCACTCGGTCACAACTTTAATATCTCCTTCACAGCATGGTTTTCTGAGAGGTAGATCAACATCTACAAATTTATTGGAATTTTCTTCATTAACAATAAAGGGATTTTCAAAGAATCTTCAAACAGATGTCATATATACTGATTTTAGTAAAGCTTTTGATAAAGTTAATCATTATTTGTTGATTGAAAAGCTTAAAAGATACGGATTCCCAGATCTTCTTTTAAAATGGGTAGAATTGTATCTGACAAATCGGAAGCAACAGGTGTTATTCGAATCATCAACATCAAAAACTATAGATGTCACCTCTGGAGTTCCTCAAGGAAGTCACTTAGGTCCTATTCTGTTTAATCTTTTTATAAATGACCTTCCTTCTGTCATTAAACATTCGAATGTACTGTTGTATGCTGATGACGTTAAATTGTTTCCATCCTATGACATCTTTGATCAACATAAGTTGTTACAATCAGATCTGACCAGTATAGCTATCTGGTGTGATAATAACTTAATGGAACTGAACTTGAAAAAATGTAAATTTATGACATTTGCTAGAAGACACCAACTTTCATCGCTGTATCATATAAATAACTGTAATCTAGAAAAGGTTTTTACTTTTGTGGACCTGGGTGTTACTATGGATGCAAAACTTCGCTTTCATCTACATATTGACTTATGTGTGAATAAGGCGAGGGGTGCTCTAGGTTTCATTAAAAGATGGTCAAAAGAATTTAATGACCCATTCATTACCAAAAGTCTTTACATATCACTTGTAAGACCAATTTTGGAATATGCATCAGTCTTGTGGAATCCACAATACAACTGCCACTCTGATAGAATTGAATCGGTTCAGAAACAATTTTTATTATTTGCTTTAAGAACCTTCCTCCATACGAAAATCGTTTAAAACTCTTGGACATCGCTACTCTAAAAAATAGAAGAACGATGCTTAATAATTTACTAGCTGTTACATACCCGGCGTTGCACGGGTTGTATAAAATTTTAACATAAATATATATAGGAATTTTCGACAACTTCCATGGCGCTGTAGTTGATGGTTTATTCCCCCCGTGAAACTTGGTGCCAGTTGTAATCCCACCCGGTAAGAATCACCCAAAAAAAGTCCAAGGACGCACTTGGTGGCAGCTGTAATCCCACCCGGTATGATTCAGCCAAAAAAAGTCCAAGGACGCACTTGGTGGCAGTTGTAATCCAACCCGGCACGATCCACACAAAAAATTTCCAAGGACGCAATTGGTGGCACTTGTTATCCCACCCGGTATGATTCACAAAAAAAGAGTCCAAGAACACACTTTTTTTTTGTTTAACGACGAATCCCAACGGTCCCACTAACCCGCCCAACCGACCGAGGGGCACATCCGCATGACGCACGGATTTGGTGACCGAACAGCCGTAATCCGGATTACGCTGTGTAACCGATCGCGGGTAAACATATTTGGAAATTCGTTTCAGCTGATAAAACGCATATTAATAAAACGCGAATTAGGTTATGAATGCAAGAGAGAATTCTTCCAAACATAACATAATATAAGATTAACGTGATAATAAACAATAGAATTAAAAGAAAATATTATGAAGCATCAGAATTCATGCGACGAATATGAATTTGATCAAATATAATTTTGCCTACTTTACGATATTAGACTTAACAAAAATACAAAGACAAAACAATCCAAACAGTTAATTTACGCGACAAAGATTACAAATATTAATTTTAGTATTTTGTTTTTTTATACGAAATATAAAAAATCAAATACAAATAGAACAGTTAAGTAAACAGTAACGGAACGAATGTGAATTCAGCTAAAAATTTTGTTTTATTTGCATACAATATACAGTAAAAAACAAAATTCTGCTGAAATATAAATATAAAATACAAAAAAATACAACACTTTCAAAAAATCGACAATGCCGATCTTTGTGGAGTTTGGCAACCCTGTCATTTCGTTAGACCCTAAGCGGTCCAAAACCTCAAAGAGCAACAAAGTCTTAAGTGTGATCAAGTGCATTTAAAATAAAAGTTTTAGTTTTATTAAGTGAATCTGACAGGTCAAAGACAGAATACAGGCTATTAAAATCGCTACAAATACAACGAAAAGGTGCATTCTGCGCATAATTAGAGAGGCACATACTTAATATCAAAGGAATGAAAGATCTGGAACGACGGGTTGGGATATTAAAATCAATTTCTTGAAGCAAAAATGTAGAATTCAGAGAGCCATTTATCAATTTAATCAAAAATGTTACATTAAGCATCGTTCTTCTATTTTTTAGAGTAGGAATGTCCAAGAGTTTTAAACGATTTTCGTATGGAGGTAGGTTCTGATTCTGATTCCAGCGAAGGTTTCTTAAAGCAAATAATAAAAATTGTTTTTGAACCGATTCAATCCTATCAGAGTGGCAGTTGTATTGTGGATTCCACAAGACTGATGCATATTCCAAAATTGGTCTTACAAGTGATATGTAAAGACTTTTGGTAATGAATGGGTCATTAAATTCTTTTGACCATCTTTTAATGAAACCTAGAGCACCCCTCGCCTTATTCACACATAAGTCAATATGTAGATGAAAGCGAAGTTTTGGATCCATAGTAACACCCAGGTCCACAAAAGTAAAAACCTTTTCTAGATTACAGTTATTTATATGATACAGCGATGAAAGTTGGTGTCTTCTAGCAAATGTCATAAATTTACATTTTTTCAGGTTCAGTTCAGATAATAACACACCAGATAGCTATACTGGTCAGATCTGATTGTAACAACTTATGTTGATCTAAGATGTCATAGGATAGAAACAATTTAACGTCATCAGCATACAACAGTACATTCGAATGTTTAATGACAGAAGGAAGGTCATTTATAAAAAGATTAAACAGAATAGGACCTAAGTGACTTCCTTGAGGAACTCCAGAGGTGACATCTATAGTTTTTGATGTGGATGATTCGAATAACACCTGTTGCTTCCGATTTGTCAGATACGATTCTACCCATTTTAAAAGAAGACCTGGGAATCCGTATCTTTTAAGCTTTTCAATCAACAAATAATGATTAACTTTATCAAAAGCTTTACTAAAATATATATATACTGACATCTGTTTGAAGATTCTTTGAAAATCCCTTTATTGTTAATGAAGAAAATTCCAATAAATTTGTAGATGTTGATCTACCTCTCAGAAAACCATGCTGTGAGGAGATATTAAAGTTGTGACCGAGTGAACCAATTGCTTTGTGACAACTTGTTCAAATAACTTTGGTATTGTGCTAAGTATTTGATTTTGGATCGTATTTGATTTTGGATTTCAAATCGTTCAAATATTCGTCATAGCATTTTTTATTAAGTACTTGATATTTATGTCTCAGAAGCGAATATTTTGAATAATCTTGAAGGTTTAAAGTTCTTTTATATGTTTTAAATGCCCGAGTTTTCGAAGTTTTTAGTTTCCTCAATTCTTTTGTAAACCATACAGCACCAAGTTCATTCGAATTCTTTTTAATGTTCTTTGGAACACATATCTCGAAGATTTTGCTGAGCGTACAATTGAAAATTGATACACAGCCGTCAACATCTTCAAAGTTCATGTCCCAACTAGTTTCAGATAAGAGTTGGTTCATTTTAACAAAATTTGTATTCTTGAAGCAAAAAAATGACTTCAACGGTGTAGAAACTGGTTCTAAGTTGTTTTGAACAAATTCGAAAGATAATTCAAGTGTTGGGTGATGGTTATCTTCTGGACATGCAAAAGCATCACAGCGTTGCACTGAAAACTTCGAATAGTCATCAACATAAATTAAATCCAAAATTCTACTATTCTTATTTTCAATCCCGTTTACTTGTTGTAAACTCATATCTGAAAATGAATCCAGAAAGTCATTTAAACAGTCACGAGAAGAATACGGAAGAAACTGGTTTGAATCGCCACAAAAATTCCAAGATATATTCGGTAAATTAAAGTCTCCAAAAACAACAATGGAATCGGCAGGTTTAACATTTGAGTAAACCAATGATATAAGCGACACATGTCTTAGATAAACGGTAATATCGGAATTCGGTGGGATATACGAGCAAGTAACGAAAATATCAATACTAAAAACTCGAATTCGTACACAAACAAATTCCAAGTCAGATACATCTGAAAGTATGATTTCCTCAGATGAAAAAAGGTTTTTTACTGCAATGAGGACTCCACCACCAGTCCTGCATTTACGATACCTCCGAAAAATTTGATACCCAGCACACAGAATTTCTGAATCAAAAATATTTGGTTTAAGCCAAGTTTCGGTAAATACCAAGACATTATGACTACAATCGAAACTTTTAATATAAATATCGTTCAACTTTGTATTTAGCCCTCGAACATTTTGGTACAGAAGACAAACAACATTATTCGGGATTTTATTTAGTTTTTTTGATTAGAATTTAATTTTCTTTGAGGAAGTTGAACTGGATTTACTAGATTTGATTTCTCTTTATAAACAAATTCACGAACTAAAGTTTTATCCGGCCAAAAATTTTTATTTACAATCTCATCAAACAATTCTGCTGGAACAGATAATTTGAAAGATGAAATGTTTCTAGCGTATGAAAAGTTGAATTTAAAAGCATTTATATTATTACCGGTTTTATTGAGTTTAGTGAATCATTCCACCCAAAAAACAGGAATTCTCTCACAGATAATTCAACATCCCGCTCAAAACAAGAGCTTGAATCAGCATCAGCTAGTGCTAGTGAAAACACGGCGAATTCACAAATAAAAGCTTTTGCTATGCAACCAACAGGTGCGAGCAGTGCGAATGCATCGCAACCTGTAATTGTTACCCTCCCCGCCAATAGTACATCTGCAGAAACCACTATAGCAAAGAGTCGATCGTCAGAGGCACTCTTTGCTAACTCTCCCGCATCGCCATCGGGCGCTCTCTCATGGAGCCAGCTTATCGCGCTATTTTGTTATAAAACTTGAAAATCCCACGCGATAATTAAATTCCCTATTTGCCCGAAGAGCACAGTCGCGAAGCGTGGGATTAGAGCCGACCCTCGGGGTATGGTATCCCTGGCCGAACGAAAACCACGAACACGCGAAAACCAGAATAATAAAGTTTTTAAAAACTACACTGAAACAGCCGCAATATATATATAAGTATATATATATATGTATAAAAAAAAACTGAAACTTTCCCGACACAACGAAAATAATACCGAACACAAACGGAACCCTTTCCAAAATTGACACAAAACGACAAATTAGGGTTAAAAAGAGGGTGTCTCCGTGGACATATGTTTTGGAAGACGAAGACGGACGAGAAAAGGGGACATGGCATTTGCAGGACCTTAGGACGCACATTGACTGAGGGTGATTTTCTCCGGTTAGATTTGAAAGTTGGCTGGTCTCAGGAGACCAAGCTGTATTGTTGTATTGTTTGTTATGTTTTTTTATGTTTCCCTTTTGTTCGGGGCGACGGGCGAACAAAATCGGAGGAACTAAATCTCACACGCACTAACCGAAAGAACGCTCTGCGCGATTTTATTGATTGTTATTTTTTTTTTATATAAATATATTTGTTTGGCTTAATTTGTTAAGCAAAACAAATTCGCCACTCGCGGGTGAAATGCGACCGGCGCGCGGAAGAAGAAAACTGAATATTTTGTTTGAGCTGTCAAAGTTCTCTTGCTTTCTTCTCCTTTCTTTCGCTTTTGCTTTCGTTAAGTTAGCTCAGTGAGCGGCGGCGATCCGATGAAGGTATTGCCAGCCTCGCCATTACAATAGTAAAATGTCAAAGCCTGGACTAGAGCTTTTGTACTCTTTGAACCTGTTTGAGGGAGGGGAATTTGAGAACATTTATGCTTTCGCCTATATGTACATGAGTGCCGCCAAAATGTATATTTCATTTTGGTGGGTGCAGGGGCTATATGTAAATTTGCCAAACACACCTAGAAAAATCTGAAGAGATTTTTCGCATAAAGGTATGGGTAGAGCCCCGACTGCGGACACTGGTTTCTGCGTAAGCCGCACTATATGTATGTGGGAAGATAAATGGAAAGTAAGCGTCATAGGCGCTCATATATTCTAATTCTTTTAGTTCTTTTTGAGCAGGGAAGAAGGAAAGTGTTGAAGCTTTAGATTTTTAATTTAATTTAATCGTAAATAATTTGTTTGGAAAATCTTGGTAATTTTCTTTCTTTTTTATATTGTATTTTTTTTTTGAGTGGTGAAGTGGAGCTGTTGCCATCGTCGGACTGTGGCTGGAGGACAAGTGTTCCAAAGGGAGTATTTTTGCGCGCTGGTTTAGTTTTGCCAGCTAGTGTTTATTTTGCTTTATTTTATTTGTGGCAGTCGGCCATTTAGTGTTTTGAATTTGAGGAATTTAATAGAGTTGGACAGGTTGTGTTCGGTCGTGATTTGTTTTGGTGAAGTGTTTCCGTCCTGGGAATTTCAAGTAGTTTGCTTGGTAGGTTTAGGTTTAGGTAGGTTGCCTGCTGGCTAGGGAAAATAGTGATAGGCCTCAGAGGCGTCCGTCCGGAGTATATTTGAGTTTCACTTTGTCGGGAAAAGATTTAGATAATAGGCCATATTTAGGCGTTAGGATTTTTGGAGTGCGTATGTTAGGGCTTTTAGATTCGGGGGCCACCAGGACGATTCTTGGTAGGCCTGGCTGGGGCACATTAAAGTCCTGGGGGATAAGTTTATTGGCGTCTGCGGTCAGCAAGGTTGCGCTTGCTGATGGTGAAGAAGTTCCGGTTAGGGGGGTAGTTTCGGTCCCTTTCGAGGTAGAGGGTAATTCGGTCCTCGTTGAATGCCTCGTAATACCGGATGTACCCCAATCATTGATTCTTGGAGTAGACTTTAGGTCTAAGGCCGGTGTAGTGCAAGATTTGACCAAGAATCAATGGAGGTTTTCCGACCAAGTCGAGGTCTCGTCAGTAGCGGCGGTAGTTGATAGGTCTTCGTTGTCAACTAGGGAAAAATCGGTTCTTAAAGAGTTAGTCGTTGAAGTTTTTAGAGCTATGCCTGAGGGACTTGGTTGTACACATTTGGTCGAACATGGGATTCGTATAAAGCCAAATGTGGAACCAGTCAAGCAGCGATACTATCCGGTATCGCCCGCTATTCAGAGGCGCATAGATGAGGAAATAGAGGATATGTTAGAAAAGGGTGTGATTGAGATTTCTCACAGCCCTTGGGCATCACCGGTTGTGATGATTAGGAAAAAGGATGGGAGTTATAGGTTTTGTGTCGACTATAGGACACTGAATAAAAATACGGATCGGCTACTTTAGATAAGCTAAAGGACGCCAAATATCTCTCTAGTTTGGATATAAAATCCGCTTATTGGCAGATCAAAGTAGAGAAGGAGTCTAGGGCCTGCACGTCATTTACAGTTCCGGGTAGGGGGCTCTACCAGTTCAAGCACATGCCTTATGGCCTGCACAATGCGCCTGCAACTTAGCAGAGATTTATAGATGAGGTCCTTGTGGCTGACTTGGAACCTCATGTTTTCGTGTATTTGGACGATATTATTATCGTTACAAATACATTTGATAAGCATGTTGAGGTTCCAAAGGAGGTCCTGAGGAGGATTTGTTCGCCAGGGCTTAGATTAAATAGAGAAAAATGTAATTTTTGTCTTTCTTCGCTACGGTACTTAGGTTATGTTTTTGATCGACAGGGCTTGCACGTTGACCCCGAGAAAGTTGAGGCAATGCTGAAAATTCCAGCGCCCAAAAATGTAAGGGAAATCCGGTCGTTTGTTGGCACCATTTCTTGGTATCGTAGGTTTGTTTCGAATTTCGCAGATTTGGTTAAACCTCTAACTGATCTTCTAAAGAAGAAGAACAGGTTTAGATGGTCGCCGGAGTGTGAGCACAGCTTTTTGAAGGCCAAGGAGCGTCTAGTGACGGCGCCGGTATTGAGCTGTCCTGATTTCGAACGACCCTTCGTAGTTCAGACTGATGCTTCCGATTTTGGAATAGGTGCCGTTTTGACACAGCAGTTTGATGAAGGGGAGAAGGTCATTTCGTATTTGAGTAGGTCGTTGAGTAGATGCGAGAGGAACTATTCCACTACCGAGAAGGAGTGTTTGGCTGTTTTGTGGGCAGTTGAGAAGTTGAGGCCATACATCGAAGGGGTCAGGTTCACAGTGATGACTGACCATTATTCGTTGGTATGGCTCAACAATTTGAAAGATCCTTGCGGTAGGTTGGCTAGGTGGGCTTTAAAGCTCCAGCAATACGATTATGAAATCATACATCGTAAGGGGAAAGATCATGTTGTGCCCGACATGCTTTCTAGAGGTGTCCCAGTCGTAGGGGAGGTAGATGGGCGTGTAGAAGATCCATGGCTTGAGAGCATGGTTCGGAAAGTGGAGGATAAACCACTCGATTACCCAGCTTGGAGAATTGAAAATGGGGTGTTATATAGACACATGAAGGCAGGGACAAATAGTTTGTTTAGTGCTGGGTACGAGTGGAAGAGAGTTGTGGGCAGGAGTGATAGGCGCAGTATTTTATTCGAGTGTCACGATAATCCATTATCGGGGCACATGGGCGTTAGGAAAAAATACGCAAGGGTAGTTGAGAAATATTATTGGCCAAAAATGAAGGCAGAGATAGCTAGATATATTAAAGGTTGTCAGGTTTGCCAGAGGGTGAAACCTGACAACAATAAGCCAGCTGGTTGCATGGTAGAGAGGACAAAGAAGTTAGAACCTTGGGAAATGATCTACGTAGATCTGGTGGGACCCTTGGAGAAGTCTAGTAGGGGATTTTGTTATATTTTAACGGTGGTTGACTACTTCACCAAATTCCCATTGTTGTTTCCGTTGGGAAATGCAACGGCTAAGCGTGTTTGCAAGGAGCTGGAAGATAATGTCTTCCTTCTATTTGGAGTTCGCAGCAAGGAGCTGCAGAGTTGATGCGCGTCGAATGGTGTGCAGATGCGGTACACTGCACATTATCATCCGCAGGCTAATCCGGCCGAGAGGATTAACCAAATTATTAAGACCACTTTGAGAGCATATATTTCAGAAAACCGTCGGACATGGGATTCTCATCTCTCAAAGGTGGCGTGCTGCATTAGAACATCGCAGCATGAGGTTTTGGGAGCGTCTCCATACTTAGTGAATTTTGGCCGAAATATGCCGGTCAGGGGTGATAGAGATTATAGACGAGTGGGAGACTCAGACCAACCGGACAGTAGTAGTGAGGACCGGGTCAAGTTAATGGCAGACTTGAGGGAAGACATACGGAAGAAGTTAGAAATGGCAAGTGCCAAGGCAGCAAAGACATACAATCTCAGACGTAGAGATGTACAGTATTTACCGCACGAGTTAGTATGGAGACGTAATTTTGTTTTGTCCGATGCTGCAAACTATTTTGCAGCGAAGTTAGCTCCGAAATTTGTTGGACCGTTTTGGGTTAAAAAGAGGGTGTCTCCGTGGACATATGTTTTGGAAGACGAAGACGGACGAGAAAAGGGGACATGGCATGTGCAGGACCTTAGGCCGCACATCGACTCAGGGTGATTTTTCTCCGGTTAGATTCGAAAGTTGGTTGGTCTCAGGAGACCAAGCAACTTTCGCGGAGGTGGAGGTGGGGTGTTGTTGTTGTTTTGTTGTTTTTTGTTATGTTTTTTTTATGTTTCTCTTTTGTTCGGGGCGACGGGCGAACAAAATCGGAGGAACAAAATCTCACACGCACTGACCGAATTAACGCACTGCACAATTTTATTGATTGTTACTTTTTTATAAATTAGTTTTGCTTAACAAATTAAGCAAAACAAATTCGCCACTCGCGGGTGAAATGCGACCGGCGCGCGGAAGTAGAAAACTGAATATTTTGTTTGAGCTGTCAAAGTTCTCTTGCTTTCTTCTCCTTTCTATCGCTTTTGCTTTCGTTAAGTTAGCTCAGTGAGCGGCGGCGATCCGATGAAGGTATTGCCCGCCTCGCCATTACAATAGTAAAATGTCAGAGCCTGGACTAGAGCTTTTGTACTCTTTAAACCTGTTTGAGGGAGGGGAATTTGAGAACATTTATGCTTTCGCCTATACGTACATGAGTGCCGCCAAAATGTATATTTCATTTTGGTGGGTGCAGGGGAAATTTGCCAAACACACCTAGAAAAATCTGAAGAGATTTTTCGCATATAGGTATGGGTAAAGCCCCGACTGCGGACACTGGTTTCTGCGTAAGCCGCACTCTATGTATGTGGGAAAATTAATTGAAAGTGAGCGTCATAGGCGCTCATATGTTCTAATTCTTTTAGTTCTCTTTGAGCAGGGAGGAAGGAAAGTGATAAAGCTTTAGATTTTTAATTTAATTTATTCGTAAATAATTTGTTTGGAAAATTTTCTTTCTTTTTTTAATTGTATTTTTGGAGTGGTGAAGTGGAGCTGTTGCCATCGTCGGACTGTGGCTGGAGGAGAAGTGTTCCAAAGGGAGTATTTTTGCGCGCTGGTGTAGTTTTGCCAGCTATTGGTTTTTTCTGGCTTTATTTTATTTGTGGCAGTCGGCTATTTAGTGTTTTGAATTTGAGGAATTTAATAGAGTTGGACAGGTTGTGTTCGGTCGTGATTTGTTTTGGTGAAGTGTTTCCGTCCTGGGAATTTCAAGTAGTTTGCTTGGAATTTGTTTGGCCGTTTCCCCCCCTCTTCCTTATTCCTCCCGCATCTGAGCCAAGTTGTTGCTGGACATCGAATTTTATCGAAGTCCAGCTGGTGAATAGATTCTGCAAAGAATCGTGCCAGGGATTTCAGACAGGCCGGTCTGGTCCCGCAAATCAATTGCGTTTTAAAAAATAAAATTTTTTGGTATATAAATAATTTCTTTTGGGTATTTGTCGTTTTGTGTCAATTTTGAAAAGGGTTTGTGTTCGGTATAATTTTCTTGGTGTTGGGAAAATTTCCGTTTCTTTTATATATATACATATATATATTTATATATATATATTTTGCGGCAGTTTCGGGGTAGGGTTTTAAAAGTTTAGTTATCAGGTTTTCTCTTGTTCGTTTTGTTCGTTCGGCCGGGGATACCATACCGCGAGGGTCCGCTTAAATCCCACGCTTCGCGACTGTGCTATTCGGGCAAACAGGGAATTTAATTATCGAGTGGGGATTTTTGGGTTTAGAGTTTTAAATGAAGTTTTAGTTAAAAATAGCGCGATAATATTAGGAATGACAAGACCAGCTCCTTCAAAAACTCTATGCCCATCAAATAAAATTTCATAAGAAAAAAAATTGCTATAAATTATAACTTATAATTTAAAACCTAGAAATTATAAAAAATTAATATATTTATTCAATTCGGCCCAGTAGGTGTAGAGTATATATAAGTTGGCTTGCCCGACTTATATATACTCACTTGTTTTTTGTTCAATTGCTACCCTGCAAGATATTGGCCTAGTTACAAAATAGTTCCAAATTAGTTCTGCAGTAGGTACTGGTTTCACCCAAATCTCTTTTACATTTGGTGAAGTTATCGCGCCATTTTTATCTAAACTTTATTTAAAACTCTAAAAATCCAAAAAATTCCCACGCGATAATTTAAATCCCTAATTGCTCGCTACCTCAATCGCGACGCGTGGGATTAAAGCCGACCCTCGCGGAGTGGGGATACCACGAACGAAACAAACGAATACGCGAAAACCCGATAACTAAACTTTTCAACCTACTCTGAAATATACACGTATATGGAAACCGCTAATAACCGAACGTGAAATGGAAACGAAAACCCACTGACACACAAAACGGAAATCTGTCAAACGAGAGTATTTTAGAAAAAAAAAATACTAATGACAAAAATCAAGTTCTTATGTGCACCTGGTTCACGGGACCACTCACTGACACACAAAACGGAAATTTGTCAAACGAGAGCATTTTAGAAAAAAAACACTACTCCAAATTTAAATTTAAATTAAAAAAGAAAACGCCAGTCCACTAAATCTGTTCGCACTCTTTTCCCTGCCTAAAAAGAACTAAAAGAATCTTGTCTATATGAACGCATATATGGCGCTCACGTTCTATTTCTCTAACATCTTCCCTCCCCCCCCCCACTCACATGAGCGCGACCTACGCAGGAGCCAGTATTCGCAGTCGGGGCTTTGCCCACACCTATATGTGAAAGACCTTCTCAGATTTTTCTAGAGTGTGTTTGGCAAATTTACATATAAACCGCACCCACCAAAATGAAAATACTCAAATTGGCGGCACTCATGTATGTATAGGCGAAAGCATAAATGTCGACAGATTCCCCTCCCAAAACAGGTTTAAAGAGTACAAAAAGCTTTAGTCTAGTTTTTTCCATATTATGTCTTCGTCCCGTAAGTATAGTTTCGCGCAATGCCTTCCCCAATATCGGATCGTAAAAGCTCATCAACAAACTTCTAAAACGAAGTCGTAACAAAGGGAATAAAGACCTTGACAGCTGTTATCAATTCTCCGCCCGGCTGCATTCCACCCGCGAGTGTCAAATTTGGTTTAATTAAACCAAAATAATATAAAAAGGAACAATATAGTAAAAAAAGGAATAATATAATAAAAAGTGTCAGTGTGCGCTTTCGGTTTGTGTTTTTCCCTTCGGTTTTGTTCACCCACCGCCCCGAACAAAGGAAAAACATAAAAACAAGAACAAACAAACAACAACAACAAACAAAATTCTGTCGCGAATTTATGCCGCGACAAAGTGGCGAATTTGACATCGCTTTGTCATTGGAGGAATCCACCAGCTGTCACCTCTGCATTACCTCCGGTTAGCTCGGAGGTAGCCACTACGATATAGCTCTTTCCCAGTGGCGGAAAATTGTCCCCTATACAATACTTGTAGCCAGTTAAGAACCAGTAACTACAACTTGTGACGACACCTATAAATAAGCGCCGTCACACCATAAATTGCTCAAAACCCAATAGTAAACTTGAAAGAATGAATACATGTTAATTTTCATTGCATTAGGAATGCAGCGACCAATAGGGTCACATACATAAATTTAAGAATTTTATGAAATAATATTATTGAAATTCTAAATGCATATAGTAATACTTAATTTAGGGCGAACAGTGCCACAACGGCCACCTTGGCGACAATGATCACCAATCAGACCACCTGGTCACACCGGGGCAAATACGCCACCAATCAAACCACCTGGTCACACCGAGGCAAACAGACCACCAATCCAACCACCTGGTCACACCGGCACCAACATCATATGGAAATGCTATATGGAAAAGAGAAAAGTCAATAGGCACTGCGCAACAATACCCCACGCGTAGCGGCAAAATCAGACGCAACAAATCACCAATAGAAATTAGTGAACTACGGCCTACTTCAAACGAAGAGGTTCTCCTACCGGAAATATGAATTCCTCAAAAATGCAAAAGACTAATCCCAAAAAGTCTATTGAGTTAGGGCAAAACCGATTTGCCATTCTTGCAGAAACAACGACTTCAGATCCGATTCCGAAAGTCCAAAAATCACCACCAATTTACTTACGTGAAAAAAACTCAAATCCCCTAAAAAAAATAATTTCCCAAATCATTGGTGACCACACATTTCATGTAATCCCTAATCTCAAGGGAAGAATCCTTCGATAAATCAAAAAAGAGCTATTACACATATCAGCTCAAAAGCTCCAAAGGTCTCTCCGTTGTCCTGAAAGGCATTGACTCGTTTGTTGAATGCAATGAAATCAAAAACCCTTTAATCGAAGAGCACTTCCACGTTAAATCCGTTTTTAACATACAAAATCGAGATAAAATTCCCCAACCACTATTCCGAGTGAAACTGGAATTCGATCCAAAGTCCCTAAAAAGGAGCAATCTCACCCAATTCACTCACTGCGGTATCTCCTACAACGCAAAATTACAGTGGAAGAGCCTAATAAGCGCCGAGGACCAATTCAGTGCCCAAATTGTCAAGAATACGGTCACACAAAATCGTATTGCGCACTTCCCAGCGTGTGCGTAATATGTGGCGACCTCCACCCCACCAACTTGCGGTGGCAACCATACAGCAAACTATAGAGACTGTCCCATCTACAAATCCTTCAAAATCAAGGCTATTCCCAAAGCTGATGCTTTCCCCCTAAAACAGGATTTAAGAAAAATCTCAACAAATCTCTCACAATCCAATGTACCTACTTATGCAAATCCCATTATAAATCAAGGCGTTTCCTACCCCAGCGCTTTAAAAGGACAAAATTCAGTCCCCGAGTTCACGCAACCTGCTCCCCCTAGCAGTTCTCTTGAACACACTCTGCAAGTGTTTATACAAAATATGTCACAATTTATGTCTGGTATGCAAAATATGATGCAAGAAATGATTAAAAATCAAAGTCTTTAACTACAACATCTCATGTCTAAACCTGTGTCTGTGCCTGTGTCTTCACAAACTAGAACTTCTCGAGTTCTTGAAAGAGTCCAGCATAGACGTTTTGCTAATTTCTGAAAGTCACTTTTTCAATCTACCTGGATATAGACTCTATGACACAAAGCATCCAAGCGGAAACGCTAGAGGTGGTTCCGCTATTCTCATTAAAAGTCGAATAAAGGATTATGCTCTACAGAATTATTGCACAGAATATATTCAAGCGACAAGTATTTCTCTGGATGAATACTTAAGAGGCCTAACATTAACAGCTATGTACTGCCCGCCCAGACACAAAATAACTGAGCAACAATTCCTGACTTTTTTCCATTCTCTTGGAACAAAGTTTCTTGTTGCCGGCGACTTCAATGCCAAACACACATATTGGGGCTCTCGCCTAATATCACCAAAGGGCAGGCTCGGCCTTGACGTTGTCTCCTCTGGCACTCCAACTTATTGGCCAACTGACAGTCGAAAAACTCCCGACGTCATTGAATTTGCAGTATTTAAAACTGTAAAAAGGACCCAATTGACCATAGAATCTTCTCTAGATCTCTCATCAGACCATATGCCTACTATTATCAGAATAAAGTACACCCCAAGCTCTGAGGTCAACCCACCAGATAAATTGACTAGTAAACTCACATACATACATACATACATACATACATACATACATATATTGGCGCTACAACCCTCGAGGGATTTTGGCCGAGCTTCTTAATGCAATTATCATGGGCAAGTGTATATGATAAACTCACAAACTGGCTCAAATATCGAAAGTATGTAAGCTCTCACATTAACCCTAATGTATCACTAAAAACGAAATAAACACAGTAAATTCACACTTTTGCTTTCCCAAGCAGCTGCGGCGGCCGCTCACGCCCAAATCCAAAATAGCTCAACTCGCAGCTATACAAAATGTACTCCAAAGCATATAGAACAGCTTCTAAAAAATAAAAGAAAAATACGTCGTGAATGGCAAAATCACAGATCGCCCACTTTGAAAAAACAGTTAAAAGATATCACTCAAAATCTACAAAAACAGCTTAAGTGGAAATCTGAAAGAACTTTCAACAACTCGTTCAACATCTCGCACCCACAAAATCAACAAATTACTATATCTGGCGAGCTGCCAAATGGAAACTGGACCAGAAGCGATGCAGAAAAAGGTGCCGCTTTTGCCAACCACCTAAAAAGCGTACTCACCCCGAACGAGACAACTGGTGATATACCATTACCAACATTAATCCCACTCAATAACTCCTGTACAGTCGCGATCAAGAAAAATTATCTTATGGAGGCAATAAATAAATGCCTGGTTCCAAAAAAAGCACCAGCACCGGACTTGATAACGCCCACAATGATAAAAGAACTGCCATCAGTTGCAATAACCCATTTATTGCACATATTTAACACAATCCTTAGAACATGTCACTACCCAGATAATTAGAAACTTTCTCAAGTTACAATGATTCCCAAACCTGGAAAAAATCCCAACAATGTGACTTCATACCGTCTTATAAGTCTGCTCTCTGTGCTATCGAAATTTATTTTACCCAAAATTACAGAAAAACAAGTGATTCCCGATCACCAGTTTGGCTTCCGCGAAAAGCATGGCACTATCGAACAAGTGCACCGTATTGTAGACTCAATAAGAAGCACTTTCGAAATGAAACAGTACAGCTCCGCTGTTTTTCATATTTCGATATCACCCAGGCCTTCGATAAAGTCTGGCACGAAGGACTTATTTACAAATTATAGCATATTCTCCCCGATAATGTGCACTGCCTACTTAAAAATTCTCTCACGAATAGACAATTTGTAGTAAAATATAAAAGCTTTGTCTCCCGAAAATACGAAATACTGGCCGGAGTACCACAAGGAAGTGTCCTTGCGTCCCTGCTATATATTCTCTATACTGCAGATATGCCTAAAAGTGATAGAACTCTTATATCGACGCTTGCTGACGACACCGCTATCCTGTGCTCTCGCTCAAACCCAGATATGGCAACTCTTTACGTGCAAAAACATTTGGACAATCTAAGTAATTGGCTATCACGATGGAAAATCAAAGTCAACGAATCCAATAGCTGCCATTTAACCTTCACCCTAAGAAGGGGCACGTGTCCTGTTCTGAAGATAAACGGCCAAGTTGTCCCTGAAATTTCCGAAGCAAAGAATCTTGGAATGCACCTCGATCGCCGACTCACATGGCATAAGCACTCAATCCAAAATCACCCAGATTAAACTAAAACAATTGGAACTGAATTGGCTAATCTCAAAGGCATCTAAGCTAAATCTCCATACATAGTCCAAATATACAAAAGTATAATAAAACCCATATGGACATATGGAGCTCTGGGGCACTGCCTCTCCCTCGAACGTGGACAAACTCCAGAGAGTCCAATCTAAAATCCTGAGACAAATTGCCAGAGCCCCTTGGTTTATAAGAAATGCAAACATCCACAGTGATTGGAATATCCCTGCAGTAAAAGACGAAATTCCGAAACTTACCTCGAAGTACAAGCAGAAGCTTATGTTTCATCCAAACATTCTAGCTAGAAATTTAATGAGACCTCTGAATCCCTCACGTCTTAAACGAAGCTAATATATTCCCAATATATTAGATACGAAAACTCCACATTGCCTAAATCAATGGATATAGGGCAATTTACATACCTCACAGCATAGTTTAAACTGAATTTTAAATTTAGTTGAATTTATGAATTTATGAATAATCATTGTTAGACCTAAGTTAATATTAGGCGATTAAAATGAATAAAACTACATGGAAAAAAAAAATCATCCCAGCGGTTGCCCAACGAATTGCCAAAATCGCCGACAACGCCACTGTTCGCCCAACCCAACGTTCAATCGGAAATTTTGTGAATACCTATATTGATAATTATTGAATAAAGTCTCAGTTTGAATATAATCTCGTCAGCAGCCAGCATATGGAGCGCTTGGTGGAATTGGAGGCCGAGCATGCACGCAGCCAGGACACCGGTATGTCAGGTGCCGCAGCAGACGAGGAAGCAGGAGAGGACGAGTATCACGAGGCCAGCTCGGAAGAGGGCAGTCTACCACCCCCGCAGAAGGAGATAATGGATTTTGCACCGGCTACCAGCCACGGTAGGAAAAGGGAGGCGAATATGTCGTTCGTGCCGCCACCAGTGAAGACCAAACGTCGAGAGGTACCAGTGATTGTACCAGTGAATGCAGCAGCGAGTGCACCAACGGGATATCCATGGATATGTCATCCACCGCCGCCCACGATTACGGATCAGGTGAGGAAGTGGACAGTGCGCTACAATGGAGGACCGGACCCGATCGGATTTGTAGATTTGCGAATTGAAGAGCTGGTGACTACCTACAACGTGTGTAAGGACGATATGCCGAGGATGATGCCGGAGCTGCTCACCGAGAAAGCCGTTCCGAAACAACAACCGCCAGTGTACAACTTGGGAAACCTATAAAAGCAGTTTCCTGTCATTTTTCTTGTCGGGCGCTACTTCGAGCAGTTGGATGACGCCATCCACCAACGAGTGCAGAAACCGCGGGAGGAGTTCAAGGATTATGTCCTCACTTTGCAGGAAATGATGAGGCACGCAAACTATGGGGACGAAGAAAAGCTGAGTAGGATTTAAAGCTGGACGGAGTCATCGGACCAGAAATGGAGCCTTACGCGTTCGCTTACCTGGATGACATCATTGTCACAGGAGCCTAATTGGAGCAGCACATGGTCAACCTACGCGAGGTGTTTAAACTGTTACGAGCCGCAAATTTAAAGATCAATACAGAAAAATGGGATCTCTTCAAACAGGAAATACGCTATCTAGGACACATCGTCACGCCGGATGGAATCCACACCGATCCGGAAAAGATTGCAGCAATTCAGGAGCTGAAGCCGCCTAAGAACTTAAGGGAGTTGCCCCGATGTCTGGGCATAGCATCCTGGTACCGTAGGTTCGTTCCAGATTTTTCGAAGGTGGTGCAGCCACTAACTGCGCTATTGAAGAAGAGTCGGCGATGGAAGTGGGAGCAGGATCAACAGGAGGCATTCGAACAACTGAAACTGCGACTCACAGTGCTCATCTGCCCGGATTTCTCGCAGCGATTTACAGTGCTGATCCAAATGGTGGAGGACCAGGAACGAGTGGTGGCATACGCCAGCAGAAGATTGACGTCGGCAGAAATTAATTACTCGCCCACCGAAAAGGAGTGTCTCGCCATTGTGTGGGGCGTGAGGAAAATGCTCGAATACCTGGAAGGGTATGAATTTACGATCATCATGGACCATTTGTCGCTGAAATGGTTAAATTCCATTGAGAGCCCTTCAGGGAGGATCGCACACTGGGCGCTGGAACTACAGGAATACAGGTACACTATACAATACAGGAAGGGAAAATTTAATGTAGTGGCAGATGCGCTGTCGCATCTGCGAAAGCGCGGGCTAGCGGAAAACCCCGACGACCCGAAGGCTGGACATTTTGGGATTAGGAAAACAATTGCCCCATAGCGAACAGGTATTATTGGCCTGGCATGTTCAGAGCAGTAGGGCAATACGTGCGGAGCTGTGAGAGCTGCCAAAAATTCAAGCCGGAGCAACTAAAGCCACCGGCCGGATGCTGACGCAAATCGCCGAGGAACCATGGGCGATTCTCTGTGCCGAGTTCGTGGGACCGCTGCCTACGTCAACGCATGGCAACACCATGATGCTGGTGTCCTTGGATAAGTTCTCCAAATGAGTGGAGATCATCCCCATGAGGAGGGCGACGACGGACACTCTTAAAAAGGCATTTCGCGAGCGAATACTGGCACGGAGTGCCAAAAGTAATGGTAACAGACAATGGGACGCAGTTTACGGGTAAGGCTTTCGGGAAATACATGAAGGAGCTGGGAGTGAGGCATCAATTCACGGCGCCCTATACGCCGCAGGAAAACGCAACGGAGCGGTTCAATCGTACCATCAAGACGATGGTGGCACAACTGTCAACAGATAATCGAAGGCGGTGGGACGAATTCCTGCCCGAAATCATGCTCGCGATCAACACAGGAGTGTCTGAAACGATTACAGAAGTCCCTGTATGATGAGGCTACAATAGGCACTGGACAAATGACGCAAACACCGGTGGAGCGCGCCGACAAGTTGCGAGAGGTGTTCGACATCGTTCATCGAAGTTTGGAGAAGGCAGCCCAGGATCAAGCGCGGCATTATAATCTACGACGACGCGCATGGCAACCAGAAGTGGGACAAATGATTCTAGTAAGGCGATCGCCATATTTCAAAAGCGATCGAGGAATTTGCGGCGAAGCTGGCACCAAAATACGATGGGCCATGCCAAGTGGTTAACTTCATCTCTCCGGTAATAGTACGAGTTCCAGGAGAGGAATAGTGCGAATAATGCCGGAGACAGTGGCAACGGCGTAGGTTGGTTAAGGTAAGGAACAAGGGTAAGATCAGAGGAGAATTTCTACACCCAGAGAAAAAATCGTGTTGTATTAACCAATTTTTAACCAATTTTGTGGTTAATATTTTTCAAACCGATCTTTCAGGTTGTTTTAACGAGATGCTATTGTTCAAAATTACACTCTCCTATATGTGTACGTGTACATGTGAAGAGGTTTGTCATTAAACTGGGAACACTGGTAAATATGCGTTCATTCAAGTCATTGCCGGTAGCTCAGGGGTTAGGCAGTCGGCCTCATCAACGGAAGTACGGGGATCAAATCCCCGTTCCCGAAAAAGTTTTTTTAATTTAATATTTTATAAAATTGTAAACCACAGTTCCTCCAAGCAACTTATTTACCATTCTTTAACTTATTTTCAAATTAATATAACCATTTCAAATAGATACCTTATCACACTGAACTGGATTTGAACGCCGGACCTTCGGATCTTTAGTTCATAACTTTACCTTCTGTGCTACTGCGCTTCATAGATTCATGTCGTCAAAAGACCAATCTAAATTTGAAATCTAAAAATTTTTATTTAAAAATTTTTTTTCAACTCAGACGAGATTCGAACACGGCACCTAAAGCTTATATGTTTCGCATCTACACGCTGTGCCACTGAGCTTCTTTCGTTCAGGTCAACAAAAACAAATTTGTTCTGAAATTCAAAAATTTCTTCTGTTTATTTTCAAAATTTCCATTTGACAGAATGGTCGAATACATTTTTATTTTCAAAAAAAAATTTTCTCATTTCTGTAAATGTGTGCGTTTTGCTTCGAAATTTTTTCTCATTTCTGTGAATGTGTTCGTTTTGCTTCGATTTTTGTCAATGTAGTTGTAGTTTTTTGGAATTGTTCCATGGAATTGTTTTTGTTTTGCGTCAAATGTCTTTCATGTAAATATAACATGAATCGTGTTAATTAAAATACATGAAGATTTCTCTGGGTTTAAACATAGAACTTTGGGGAAATCACAATTTAGGGGATTGTGACGCGTGGGATCGCACTGGCATACCGATCATACAAGATGGCGACTGCACGATGGAACAGGTGGCAGGACGACAAACTGCCCTCACAAGAGCGAAAGGGACAACCAGCTGGGAAAACGACGAACACGAGGTCAAAGCTTCGAGAAAGCGTCATTCGATTGGCAAATATCGCAGCAAACAGATCAACGCAATTGGATTTGGAAAAACTCAAAACACGCCAAGCACGCTGGAAGCAAAGTGTGGAGAAAACGCGAGAACATTATCGTGTCCTGGACGAACAGCACGACTCATTACCGACCGCAAAGCGGTACCAGCACCGCCAGACCTTGACGAGGGTCCATCGACCAGCGCAGTAGCGCAATTGCGCACTACCACGCCACGCCCGTCAACAGCGCCAAAACCTGCACGGCGTGCAACAACACCACCAGAAGAGCTACGACGCGTGCTGCCCACGACCGCTCCCTCTGCAACCGCGGAGCTACCAAAGGCTCCACTGCCGTATTATCGCCAGACCACCGATTTGGGCACACTGACCTCACGCTAGGGCTTTCGATCCCGAAGGCTTTTCGCAATCCCGGGATTATCGAGACTGAAATAAAAAAACGGTTTTCGAAAAAAGTACCACTTACGATAAATTCGCAATTATGGGACGATATATTGTACCGAAAATGTCAATGTAGTACCAATGTACTTGTGTCTTTGAAATTGTATGAAAAAAGTACTATTGTACCAAAAAAATTAACCCTGTCAGAAACTCAATAATGTAATATCTGCCAACCGGACCAGTGCTGCCATATATACGGAAAAACGAGTTTTTATAGAGCCTATCTACACAGTCATTCCCATGACGCATGGGCATGCCGTTTTTAGAATTTACACTGACATGGGCATGACGAAATTTGACAGTTTCGATATGAAAATGTAAATAAGCAAAGCATGGAGTTGCCAACTTTTATGTTTTTTTTTGTATAAATTTCCGGTGCTAAATTTTCTATTCCGTTTTCACTACCGCAGTTCTTATTAGCTCTTTGTCAGATTTTTCCGCATGTGCGTGATAGTGTAAATGGATCATCCAAATTATAAATTAAGTTTTTGAATTTTATTAATATTATAAATCTACTCTGCAAAATTTAATTTTACTCCACATTTTGTTATCTACTACGAAATACGTTTGCGAAGTGCGAACCCTGGAAGCGAGGACGGTTGCCAGATTCGTGAGACTTATCTCACATTTAGATATATTTATGGCTTGTGAGATGTGAGATTTTTGTGAGATTTTTTAACTTTTGTAAGATTTTTGTGAGAATTTTATCTAGTGTGAGATTTTCTGAGATTTTTGAATTGCGGTGAGATTTGTTGTGAGATTTTTATTGCTGTGATCCCGGGATTTTTCGGGATTTAATACTTTTACAAGCAAAATTCATTTTAAAAAAAATAAAAAAAGTTGTTTATGTGTTTTATTTTAAAACTGATAGTTTTAGCGTAATAAACATAAACATTAATTTCAATTTATTAAATGAATTTATTTTTTTATTTTAATATTTGAGTTTCCGTTTCTTTAGGTAAGACACAATTCAATTCAAAATATGCTTAAGTGAGGTTTCTGAAATTGTATCAGTTTTCAGTTTTACTTAAATATTTTTATTAAGTAATTCATTTTTGTGCGTTCGCTAAGACTGAAAATACCAATTTTCTTCTGAAATAAATATTAAGCAGAAACAATTTTATTCGTAATTGTTTCTGCTTAATTTTTAATAATTTTTAATAAATTAAAAATTTTTAAGTTTTTAGTTTTCTATTTTTTTATATCCAAATGTTGTCAAAAACTATTTTTCTGCTAAGACGATTTTTTTTATATTTTATGAGCGATGAAAAGTTGTATTTTTCTTGTATTAAACTTTTTTTATGGACTAATTTATTTAAAACGTAGTCCCGAATATCCCGGGATTTAGAAAAAAATATCCCGGGATTTTCGGGACTAAAAATGGACCGGGATCCCGTATCCCTACCTCACGCACAGCCAATTGGAAAGTGTCAGTGCACAACTACCGGCGCCGAGCAACAGGGCAATGGCTCAACGACGTGCTAATCGACGCTAGTTTTGACCGTCTCTGGCAGACCATCCTGACGGAGGAACAGCGGCAACAGAACACGTTCATGAGCAGCATTCTGGTCACCAGACATCTACAGACCGGCGACCAGACAGCCGCGCAACGCCACCAAACTGTGCATCATTGGACCTATTCACGCTCCGTTATGTGATAATACCCGTGAATCACGAGAAGCACTGGTTCATGGCGGTCGTCTGCTTCCTGGACGTTGTCGCAAGGAATCGAGTCGCTGAGCAGAACCAGCTGCCCTCCGTCCTAGTGATCGACTCGCTGGCACATCGACCACATTCGAAGGTTGTGCAGCTCATCCGCGCGTACCTACAATGCAAATACACAACACGCCACCATGCCTGTACCGAGTCATCGATATGCCGACGGTCGCACTACAAGTCCCACAGCAGAGCAACACCTCATACTGTGCGGTTGTTACACTCCATTACGCGGAGAAATTCTTCACCGCATCGGTGAGCGACTACCACCAACCGACGTGCCGGAAGGGGTACAAGGAGAACGACGCCAATCGCAAGCGACGAAAGCCGGTGAGGATGATCTGCAAACGGGCAGCAAAGGCCAACCGATGTGCGCCCATCATCGAACTACCGGATGTGGCCACCGACAACAGCGCCAATGAAGACGGCAATACACCGACCACGATCGCACCGTCAGCTACCGGAACTTACGGAAGTAACAAAGGGAATACACCGCGCCGTGAAGAATAGGACATGGACGACCCCGCCGCACACGGCCCCGGGGAGCCCATGCCCGACAATATCGAGGACCAATGGTCTAACAGAAGCGCCATCACGCTGGGCTACTTACTACCCGCAACCACCGAAGACATCGAGATGGGGAGCCTGATTGCACTCCCTACTTGACGCTATACTACGACGAAGCGGACGAGGGGCAGCTGGAGATGCCAACAACAGGAAAAGTAATGACGTGGTCATGTCCAAGTGTGCCCTCTCCCTCCATACCGGCCGGCGTAATGTCACCAGACACCCGCACCCCTACGGGCACCCCACCACCACCACTGGCATCACCACATCAGGGGAACGATGATACCGACGAGGACCCGTTTGCAAAGCTTCCAACGGCCGTCATGCGCCGCATCCTGCTGTTATAAAGTTATAAATGTTTATTGAGCTTAAATGTTAATGACACTCAAATTAGTTGTGTTCTGATGCGCGTCTCAAACGATAGTAGATTGCAGCAATTCATTCAAGCTATACCTCACCCTCTACGAATGCCAAACTATGCATTACATTATTAAAGTACTGGTTTAGGCAGTGGATTAGCTCTCTGCTTAGCGAACGCATGATAATATGCGTAGATAGCAAAGCTGGGCATTAACTAGTTAAATCGTTAATAGTTAATTAACGAAGTTAAATTTTTGGTTAACTTTTAACGTTTCAGTTAATTTCGAAAACCATTAACTTTTTCATTTAGTTTAGTTAAATTTCTTCGATTAACTAGCATTAGTTAACTTTGAAACGAAAAAAATTTTTTTATTATTGAATGTAAAAAAAAGAAGTTAAAATTAAGAATTCATACTATTTTTAATAATCTACTTAGCCACACTGTTGAAAAATTGTAAACACAGAACTCTTTCGTGTTGTTGACAAAAATTTAAAGTTCCAAGTCGAGACGGCGTGCCTAGCCCGTCGTCAAATGTATCGGCTTGGTCGGCGGCGAAATATTGAGTCGATTGTGTCGGCTCAACCGATATTGACATCGATTTGTTCGCACGCCGATTGAAGCCGATTATGGTCGGCGCGAAACTGTTTAGCCGCCGACATTTTCCAATCAACTTGGAACTCTGGGTGCGTTGTGACAATCAAAAAAAGCGCGTCGGCAAATTCGTTTTGTAAAATTTTTACAAAGTTTTCTTTTTTTAAGTTAAATTTGCATATAGAGGGCTGAAATCGATCAAAAAACTGTCTGTGAGTGCAGGAATTCAAATGTATATAGTTAAAATGTTTTTATGCGTTTTTTGGAAAAAAAAATTTTCTATAGAGAATTTAACTATTTAATTTAACTTTTAACGAAGTTAACTTTTCAACGCAATTAACTTTTTAATTTAACGAAGTTAAATTTTTGATTAACTATTTCCGGATTAATGAAGTTAAATTCTCGATTAACTATGCCCAGTTTTGGTAGATAGTGAGTGATAACAACAAATCAACTGTCGTTACATAGAATGAATTTACAAAGAATATTAAGAATTAGAATATAATGATTAGCATTGACAAAAGAAAAGAATAAACTGGTTCTAAATGTCAGGTGCGATTCAGATAAGCATGTAGGGCCTTAGGAATCCAAAACATCCCGGCCCCCCTGAAACAATGTTTCAGTTCGTAGGTAGTAACGCGATTTTGGTGACTGGTCTGGTGTATGAAGTTTTCTCGGTCTTAATGGTGACTACACGTACATGACCATCAAATCCTGGATGCGTGGCAGTTATTCGTACGAGTAACCATTTTGATTGCGGCAAATTCGGTTCCTTCATCACTACCAAGTCGCCGGTGGCATATTTTTTGTGGGCTGCTGCCACTTTGGTCTCTGTTGCAATGTTGTCAAATATTCCTTTGACCAACGCTTAAAAACCCCTGAACCATGTTCTGCAACCAATTCCAATGGCAAAGTCGAGAATGAAAAATCAACAGTCGACATGGTTCTGGCACAGCCGTGAGCACGGTGTACATATCCTCATACGATAAGAGCGTGTCAGCGATGACGCGACGTAAGTGAAGCTGCACCGATTTTACACCCGATGCCCATATGCCACCGAGGTGGGGTGCTGAGGGTGGTATGAAGTGCCATTGAGTCCCGTCTTTGGCCAACGACGCGCATATATCTTCATTTGTTGTTTCTTGGGTCAATAATTTTCTCATTTCGTCCAGCTTAACGCTAGCGCCTTGAAAGTTGGTTCCATTATCTGTGTACAAGTTAGTACATTTTCCTCTACGAGAAGTAAATGGCTTGAACGCCGCCAAGAACGCCTCTCCACTTAGATCGCTTACCAACTCCAAATGAAGCGCCTCGGTGGACATGCACACAAAAAGACAAATGTATGCTTTGCACAACCTAGGGCGTTTACAATTCGTCATTTCAATATTCAGTGGGCCTGCAAAATCATACCCACTATTCAAAAAAGGTCTAGTCGGCTGCACTCGCCTCATTGGCAAGTTACCCATTAGTTGGACCGAAGTTTGACGACGTTGCATGAAACACCTTTTGCATTTGAAAACAATCGCACGAACCAAATTTCGAGCGCCTAACACCCAAAAATGTTGGCGAAGAATCACAAATAGTTCAGACGCTCCAACATGCATATAATTTTCATGCATATCTTTGACAATAAGTTCGGTTATATGATTACGAGGCTGTATAATCGGATGTTTGATGTTAAGTGAAATCGAAGCATTTTGAATTCTACCCCCTACTCGAAGCAACCCGACAGAATCCACAAATGGCGAAAGATTCGAATGTTTAGACTTTTTTGATAGCATACGATTTGAAGCCAGATGTTCAAATGTATCGCTAAAATCCTCTCTTTGAACTAAAATGAATATATTGTTACGAGCGTGATGTATTTCTTGAAACGAGAGAGGACCATGAACGATGTCTCTTTGATGCTGTATACGAGCAACGAACAGATAGACGTACGCGATCGTACGAATTAGCCTACTCCACGACGAGCATTTATCAGAAAGTGAGAGAAAATACAAAACTAATTTTCTCTTTTCTACAACAATATCTGGCAAATTTTCGTTAAGATTATATTTCGATTCTGGCCAATATTTTTTTAAATTATGGTTTATTAATTCCTCTGGCATTAACGACACCCTGCGAGGTATCGTATCCAAATTATCTTCGGTGCGATTAGATACAAAAATTTTCCAATCTCGTAGCTGTTGCCACTCTGATACGACATGAAACGGAAGTGGGTCATCCCAATTAACCTTTAAAAGCCAAAGTCTCTGAAATATCATTTTCATTTTTATTATCGATGAAGCTAAAAATCCGTGAACATCAAATACACTAGCGAATTCAGAAATTCAGTGATTGTAGGAGAATTTGAAACACGAAAAGAATACGAATCCGAACATGGATTCCAATAAAGACGTAAGATCTTTATAAAGATATCAGGTGAACTTGCAGCTTCCACTGACGACAATTCACAATCAGTCATGAGATCATCAACATAAGTATTCTTCACGATAATGTTGAATCGGATCCTCAATACTATTGCGCCAAACTATACGTTGGTAGTCTCGATTATGATTTGCAACATAAATTTGTCGAAACATCTACACTATATCGGCAGTGAAAACAAAAAAAAATTCACGAAATCGAAGCGAAACTCCAAATAGATCACGTTGAATCGAAAGCCCTATCAAGAGTGTATCATTTAGAGATTTTCCAAATGAGTTCTTAAAGGAACCATCAAACACAACCCTTAATTTGGTTGTGCTACTACTCAATCTCCCAAGACCGATGAAGTAATTGATCGACGTCAGCAATGACAGTATATGATGCGATATTCTGCATGTGCCCTTCAAATTTCCCTGCAGTTATCATCCAAATATCGAATTTTGAACGAAAATGCGAGTAGAATCTATATTTATTTTACCATCTGTAAGGATTGACCAAACAATGTCAGCACCCAATAGCAAATCAATTGGTGCAGGTATATTGAATTGAGGATCTGCCAAAGTGAGTTGTGACAGAGCGGTCCAAGTATCAGTGGAGAATTGATGTGAAGGTAAATTAGCAGTAATTTGTTTCAAAATATACGCTTCTACATCAATTTCAATATTATTAATACGAGAATGAACATTAACTGTGACGCGACCTTTAGTAATACCTGCGTCGGCAGATGCCACCCCTCGCACAGATAAACGGGGCTTGGATCTCTGTAAACCAAGCCGATGAACTAATGATTCAGTAATAAACGAAGCTTGTGAACCCGAATCAACGAGTGCACGAATTTCCAAAAAATTACCACTTCTTTCCCTTATCCGAGCAACAGCAGTAGGCAAAATAATTTGTGAACGACAAGGATAGGGAATAATGTGATTACTTTGTAGCGATTGATCTGAAGTTGAGCTTGAACGAGTTAACGAAGATACAGCTTCAGTCGAAGTTGAAGGTTGACGATTTCAACAATGCAATACGATTGGTAGCATTCCCAGAAGAAGATTGCGACACCACCGAGGGTGAAGAATGCACCAGCGTATTGTGTCGAGCGTTGCAAACTCGACACTGAAACGACGAATTGCATCTCATCATTGTATGCCCCTGTTTTAAACAATTAAAACAAAGCGAATTGTCCTTCACGAATTTGCGACGAAAATCAATGCTGAGCGAAGTAAACTCAGGACATTGCGAAAGATAATGTTGCGATTTGCACTTTATACACGTTGGAAAGGAGGTGCCTGACGCATGAGACTGAACATTAACAGGTTCTTTTAATGGAATAGGTTTACTTGATGTCACAGATTTTTTTAATGCCCCTAGCATATCATTAGATTCAAGGTTTGTAAAACGCCTGTCAGGAAAATTTATTAAATCATAAACGCTAACCTCAACTCGAGAACCAATTTCTTCGCTCCAAGCCTGACGACTTTCTTCATCGAGTTTGGTTAACAACAGAAAAACTAACCATGGGTCTCGTCCAGTCATTTGTATCGCCTCTAAGCCGCGCAAGCATTCATCAGCACCATCTATAATTTTTGCGTAGAACTTTAGGATTTGAAATAAGAGTTGAAGGAAGCGTCATAAAGTTACCAATATAAGAACGTGCGACAAGATGCGGACGGTCGTAGTGTCGTTCAAGCTTGTCCCACGCTTCGTCTGAAATTGGAATATATTTTATAAGCTCGGCAGCTTCACCACGCAGAAACGACACTAAGTAGTAGAATTTTTGTGTATGCGTTAGATTCGGCTTTTACTTTTACTACTGATTACATATCTCCAAAAACACACTTTAACAGCAATTTTTCTATTCAAATTTCCTCAAGAGAATATTGGTCATCCAGGCAAGGTGACTCAATAAAAGCACTTCATATATATACCGTCGGCTCCAAACAAGAAGAAGGGGTAGGGGCAGGTTTTTATGTCAATAATCCCAAATAAATCATTTAAACTACCTGCTGACTGTAGTATATTCCAGGCAAAGATAGTAGCAATCCAAAAAGCTGCTGAGAACTTTATAGGCACGACTTTCAATAAAGAGATCTATATCTATGTAGACAGTCAAGCCGCTCTTAAAACGCTTAAAATTGTAACAATAAAATCCACAACAGTTGAACGCTGCTACGAGGTACTCGAGAATATTAGCGCAGACAGCAAAATCCTCCTAGCTGAATCCTCCACGTGGGTGCTGACCGGGCATTGGGCACTACGTTCTCTGTTAAGCTGGTTCAGGTTTTTCCAGAACACGTATTCAGGAAGGTCTGAGCCGATTAGCAGGGTAGTGGTGTCTAGCTAAGATGAAGGAATGGCCTCACATGTAGTTTCTACATGTCAGGTCTTTCCCTAATCATGGCTAGGGGATGTCTGTCAGTAGGCATAAAGTGATAGTGGTGGTCCCACGAGAAAAAAACCGAATGGAGTCGGCTCAGGGTCAAACAGGGGCTGGGATGTCAGCCCAAACGTCGGTGGAAGTAGTAGTTGCTACCACCGGCGGGCACGGTGAGTCAGTAATAAACCGTGTCGCCAGCGACTACACCTACACTGGAACTGGAGCAGGTTCCAGCAGTTGTAAAGATACTGCCAAATTACAAAGACGTGGTGCCGAATTCCATGTAGAATCGGACCACGAAAGCGTCGCCAGCGTTAACACCGCTGAAGAAGAAGAGCTTCTGTTCTCTCCGGGTAAAACCGCAGGTTCCACTTCTGACGGCAAGAAGGGGCCTCGGAAAAAACCCAGTAAAGAGGGAATGAAAGCCAAAGCGCAGTACAAGGCGGCGGTGAAAATCTGCGATCGTCTGGAGGGCAAGTCGGACCTATCGAACGATGAAAAAGGATAGGCTGGCTTGGGCGAAGGACACCGTGGAGAATGGCCGTGCGTACTTTGCAACGAGGACTTGGTGTCTACCCTCGGATCCGAAGTTTGCCAAAGGGATCGAGGAAGGCATTGCGTCCAACCGTCAGCGTTCCGCCGAAAGCGGCGGCCCCTCTGGTAAGAGGCCAAATCAAAAGGAGGGAGCTGCCACACGCGAGAGGCCATCAACATCCAAAGCGGCTGCTGCGGCTAACGTAGATGCGCGGGAGGGCCCATCGACGTCGGAAGCGGCAGCGGTGGCGAATGTAGTGGCCAAACAACACGTAATAGTGGCGCTCATCGACCGAAGCGATTTGCTTGGCCAGATGTCAGAAGAACGGTGGAGAGCAGTCGAGTTAAAGCTGCTAGAGGCCATGTTCGAAAAAATGAACGCGGAGCCAAACGCGCCTATGCCATCCTTTGATGGTGACGGATGGTTCCAAGGAGTTAAAATACTCAAGTGTCTCGACGATCCGACGCTGAAATGGGTGAATTGAATTGTGAAGACATTCCAGGACCTATGGGTTGGAGCGTCACTCGAAGTAGTGGAACGCAGTAACATTCCGTCCCTGCCCAAAGCGAAGGTCTTCATACCTCGAGTGGTAGAACCGCAAAATGCACTGCGTCTTCTGCAACGGCAAAATCCAGACGTCCAAACGAGTGACTGGAAGGTGTTGCATGTCGCCAAGCCTGTCGCTAATGGCATGGGGCAGAGCTACATCTTGCAGATCAACAAGGTGGCCGAGGATACTCTGTACGCACGGTTTGGCAAAATGGCATGGGGAGTTGACAGCGTGTACCTACGCCTGAAAAAACGCCATCCAGCCGACAACAACGAAAACACGCTGGGGCAGGAGAAGTTGAGAAAGACTTCGACGAAATACTTAGCTCCTCTCTCAATCTACGCGATGTCGAGGAAAAAGGTGTAATGGAGTGCGAACCCATCCCAGTGGAGGAGCCGGTAGCAAATGCTAAAGGTCCTTCAAATAAACCTCCATCGTTGTAAGATCGCCTCAGTCGAGCTTCTTCTGAACCTAGAAGAAGGCGGCTACAATGTGGCTTTAGTCCAGGAACCCTGGATAGCTTCGGGTTACTTGGTATCTGGGCTAAGGTCACGAAGCTTCAATACATACATCCCGAATGTAAGCAACAAGGTAAGAACGGCTGTACTGGTAAGGAAAAGTATACACTCTTATATTTCAGCTTACTTCTCCACAGACGACCTGACAGTAGTGGCAATAGATGGCGGCTGCGATGATCCTCTACTCCTTGCGTCATGCTACATGCCAAACGACGGTAACGCTCCGCCGCTAGAGCTTCATAGACTGGTGGAAACAGCCAGCGAGAGGAAACAGCCCCTTGGCTCTGATGCAAACGCACATCACAGGGTATGGGGTAGCGCAGACATCAATGACAGAGGTGAATCTTTACTGAACTACATCTTGCAAACTGAACTTATAATCGCTAATCGAGGTGAGGAACCAACGTATATTGGACCCATCTCAAGAAACGTTCTTGATATCACTCTATCCACCGGAGAAAATACCTCGATCGCAGAATGGAAGGTGCTGGAAACACCGTCGTTCTCAGATCATAAGTATTTAAGCTGCAATGTTAGTTTCTACCCAACCCAAATAAGAAAAGTTCTAAGGAATCCGAAAAATACAAACTGGGTCCTATATAGAAAAGTTCTAATGAGGGAATTAGATAAACAAACTGTAATCACTTCTCATGTAGATCTCGAGGCAAAACTCGAGGCACTTACTAACTCTCTCAATAAGTCCTATCTAATTTCGTGTCCTTCAGTGCGTACCAAGCGCAGATCCAAACCACCCTGGTGGAACAGGGAGGTGGGGTCACAAAGGCGATACGTTCGGGAAATCTTCAAGCTGGCCAAGACAGCAGATTGTGAAGAATGCTGGTGCGAATACAAAGATGTACTAAAACAATACAAAAAACAGGTCCGTATCGCCAAAAGAAACTCCTGGATGGAATTTTGCGGGGGCATAGAAAGGACGGTGGAAGTAGCGAGATTGAGGAAACTGCTAGCGAAGCACCCAACTATGCCAAGCCTTGTCAGGAAGGAAAACGGCGAGTGGACGAACAACTGTAACGATTCACTAGAAGAGCTTGCTAGGATGCACCAACGCGAATTACAGGGAGCCAGTCAGAAGCATGATTGACACTGTACCGCATAATATAATAAACTCTTTTGCATCATTCAAATCACCGGGACTTGATGGAATATTTCCGGCCATGTTACAAAAGGCAACACGCAGGTATCCTGGTATGGTGGACCGTCATCAAAAAGAAAACATACGTTAAGCCCATGGAGAAAGTTCAGAGACTCGCAGCGCTATGTACGACGGGGGCAATTAGAACCACTCCTACGGCAGCTCTTGAAGCTATCCTCAACCTACCTCCGATTGACCTCTATGCAGAGAATCGGGCGGCAAAATCCGCATTAAGACTACGAGTAACAGGACAACTTACATGCAGATCCTTCGGACACAGTTCTATAGGCCGGGATGCTACGGTCGCTTCAGACTTTATGATTCCGACAATTTACCATGGAAAAAGGATAACAACTATTATAAGAAAAGAAGGCTGGCGCGAGGGCATGAAACCAATGCGCAAAACTTTCAATATATACACAGATGGCTCGAAAATGTCAGCTGGTGTTGGGGCTGGTGTTTACTGTGCTGAACTCAACATCAGCAAGTCTTTTAAACTTCCCGATTACTGTATCATATTCCAAGCAGAAGTGTTTGCTGCCCGTAAGGCAGCGGAGTTAGCTTGCGTAGATGAAACAGAGATCTGCCTAATAAACATATATATAGACAGTCAAGCGGCCATAAAAGCACGAACATCGCACTGGTCATCATCCAAGAATGTCCTTCAGTGTAGAGTAGCGATGGACAAACTGGCTACCAAGCGTAAGCTATGTATCTATTGATATTGCAAAAGGATCAAATCAGCGAAGTACTGATGCCTCTGCAGGAAATCAATAGATATCTGGAAGAAAGCATGTGGAGAAGGGCGAATGCAAGGTGGACAAATTTAACTACCTGCAGAATCGCCAAAATCATGTGCAAACCATACAATATGGGACACACTAAAAATGTTATATCGTTCGACCGTAAAAATTGTAGAACATTAGTGAGTGTTCTAACTGGTCACTGTATGGTGGCAGCTCACGCGTTTAAGCTAAAACTGACCGACTGATGAATGCAGGAAATGTCTAGAAGAGGAAAAGGAGACTCTGGAACATCTCCTCTGCTTCTGTCCCGCTCTCTCGGGAACTCGTTTGAAGTACTTAGGAGCTTCGACGTTTGGGGGACAAGAAGAAGTCGCCGGACTTAGTTTGAATTCTCTTATAAGATTTGCAAACAACGCTTGCATGTTAAATGATGTTTACTTTCGCTGAAACAATAAAGACTCCTTTCTGGTATCGCTAGGGACCTTGTAGGTCTACGCGTGGCTTCGGCCAGCCAGTCTAACCTATCCTAACCTAACCTAGCGCAGACAACAAAGTTGGTCTTGTGTGGGTTCCGGGACACTGTGATATAGAAGGAAATGAAAGGGCGGATAAGCTGGCGAAGGAGGGAGTTAACTTAGACACTACACCTTTGTTGGTCCCTGTACCTATACAATACTACTATATGAAACAAGACACGAAAACTCTTTTAATCTCACAAAACAGATAGTCAAATATAAGACACAGTCACATTAGCAAGGTTTTCTGACCAAAATACAGTAAACATCAATCCGACTACATTCTATCACTTAACCGATACGAATGCAGACTGACGGTGGGAGTGGTGACCGGACACTGTCTTATAGGACATCAGGCTAGTAGGATGGGTCTGGTGTCCAACAACTGGTGTCGGAACTGTAACGAACCGGATGAGGAAGAAACACTTGAAAACTTGCTCTGCTACTGCCCTGCGCTGGCCAGATGCAGATCAAAATACTAGGAGGGGCCTTCTTTAACTCAATAACGGAGGTATCCAAACTTAAAATATCTCAATTGAAGCACTTCGCGTTGCAGACGAAAACTTTCGTATTGGATAATGATCACGAAGGATGGACTGTAAACTTTGAGTGAACGGAGAGTCGTGGAAACACTACGGACCAGCGTGGTCTGTGTGATACGCCACTCTAACCTAACCTAGATTCGGCTTAGAATCGGCGGACCCGTAGAAGAGGTCGCGAAATTCTCCCCAATTACGATAATCACCACAAAATGGCGGAACAACAGTTTTTGGCAGCGCAATATCGTTTGCTTTTGGCACAAGGTTTCCCAGGCGTTGAATCAACATGGTTTGTTGCGAAGCAAGTCTGTCTATACCATCAGTCGATGGGCCTGGTGCAGCCGTCACAAATTGACGCTCTCTTATTACCCTCGACAAAGTAGAATGAATAAATAAATATTTATCTTCGATCTGTTCAAATAATTCCGCTTCCCTAGTAGGCCTCTCAGTATCACGGACTTCAGCCTCGTGTATGTCACCGCTTCCATCAGCATTTTCACCACCGGTAGCGCCTCCAGCAGTAGCGGTAGCTCCAACACCGTCATCATTAAATTCGCATAGCTCGTCTTCAATAGACACAAATTGGCGCCAATATTCTTCCACAAGCTTAAAGCGGGATTCGAGTTCTTTCAATTTGTTATTTTCGCCAATTGTCTCCACAAAGGTATATGCCCGTGTTATGAAAGCCTTAGACCATGTTTTATTCTTAAAGCCTTTAAGCTCGACATAGCTTTTCGATAACTTTTAATTTTACGATTCAAAAAAACCTTGGAATTGAAGTACAGTTTCCGATCACGCTGTATATTGAAACTGATTCCAACTATGGTACAGTCGCGATCACGCTATATATCAATATAGCCTTCAAGTAATTATCCTTTGGCTCAGAAGGACCAAAAAATGTTTTAGAATCAAATAGAAACGAGTGCACTGTAATACGTTATAAATTTTTATTGAGTTTAAATGTTAATGACACTCAAATTAGTTGTGTTCTGATGCGCGTCTCAAACGATAGTAGATTGCAACAATTGATTCAAGCTATACCTCACCCTCTACGAATGCCAAACTATGCATTAAATTATTAAAATACTGGTTTAGGCAGTGGATTAGCTCTCTGCTTAGCGAACGCGTGATAAAATGGGTAGATAGTGAGTGATAACAACAAATCAACTGTCGTTACATATTAAGAATTATAATATAATGATTAGCATTGACGGTTAAGAAAAGCAAGTCGGGCCTTAGGAATCCAAAACAATAACATTCTCAACAAAATATATTTATTTACCCTTTTATGAGTTTCACTGTTTGACCACACTGTACGCACTGATTTTAATACCTAAATGCCAAAACTGAGTTCGTTGCTTTTGTATTTATGTCGCGCAGTGGTGTGCTTAACAAAAATATAGATTGGTTTCAAAATAATTTCTATTAGCATTAAATCACTCACCTTGTTTCACATTTTTGCTTATTTTTCACATTATTATTAAATTCTATTAACAAAAATCTCTGAGTTTTATTTGAAACACACCACCACTGCATTACCTGAAATTAGTTTGGAACCAAACTACTTCTCTACATAATTATCATGTATAGCCAGTAAAATGGGAGTCAGTTGTTTCTTGCAGGGTAGTTGTCACGGTTCACAAGCGAATCCAGTTGCGAATGTGGATTCGGTTGTGGTAGCTTTTTCATTTTAAATGCTGTATCAGCTGAAAAAAGTGAATGCTTCAATCTACTATTCTGGTAGTACAAACGAATTTGCGTCTCTCTTAAGCGAAAACTAGAGCTGCAGACGAATATTTGTTACCACAACCTCGAGCCAAGCGATTATTATTTTGTATGTAGACTTACGAAATTTAGGAATGTGACAAAGAGCGGATAAGTACTGGGGTAGTGAAAGCGAAATAGAAAATAACCTATAAATGGGTACATGCTGTGTTTATTTACATTTTAATAAAAAATGGTCAACTCAAAAATTTTGTTTAGTTACATTTTAGCTCAGGCATTTCGGCTCAAATCAAAAATTCAAATAAAATAGTTAAATCAAGCGTGGAGTTACGACTTTTGGCGCGATTTATTGTTAGATGAGCAAATAAGAGACTAAAGTAAAATTTAAGCATAAGTGATCATTCTTTTTTAAGTTTAATAACGCTAGAGTGAGATTATGTCGAGCGGACGGCTTTTAAGCGGTCCCGCAGAAATAATAAATAACATTGTGAAACAATAACAAAACCCTCCCCAAATTACGCGAACTAGACGCTAAAACATTACAAGAAAAAGAGTGCAAGTGGCGTACCAGAGCCACTGCATATTATAACAAACTAAACAAATAAATGCATTTGTGTGCAAAATATGTCAGTGAATCATTCCCCCGAAAAAACAGGAATTCTCTCTCAGAGAATTCATTATCCCGCTCAAAACAAGAGCTTGAATCAGCATCAGCTAGTGCTACTGAAAATACGTCGAATTCACAAATCAAAGCTTTTGCCATGCAACCAACAGGAGCGAGCAGTGCAAATGCATCGCAGCCTGTTATTGTTGCCCTCCCCGCCATGAATAGTGCATCTGCAGTATCAACTATGGCAAAGACTCGATCTGCAGAGGCACTCTTTGCTAACTCTCCCGCATCGACATCGGGCGCTCTCTCATATAGCAAACAGTGTCACAGTCCTACACCCTACACCCAGCAGGCAGCGAATATGACAGCATTTATTGCATCACAAACAAATTTGGCAAGTACAATTACTACTAATACTCTTAGGCTAGGCCCTGTTAAGAAATATTCACTATTATATAAAGAGGATAATTCAGACCCTAAACTCAAGACGTCAAAGCCGCCACCAATCTATCTCACTAAAAAAAACTCCAATTCCCTTGTTACTCTGATGACACAAACTGTAGGTGCCAACAAATTTCATGTGATGGCTATTCTCAAGAGCGCCATCCATGAAACAAAAATACAAATTTATAATGAGGCAGACTTTCACAAAGTAGTGGACCATTTCGACAAGTGTAAAAAGAGCTATTATACATACCAGCTCAAAAGTAGCAAAGGCCTATCGGTTGTTCTAAGAGCTGTAGACTCTTTTGTCAAATGTGTTGATGTGAAAGAGGCATTAATTGCATTAAAATTCCAGGTTAGATCTGTCTCTAACATTCTAAAAAACGAAAAATCACCCCAACCACTTTTCGCATCGAACTGGAATTTGACCCTAAGACCCTGAAAAAAAGTGAACCCCATCCTATATACAATCTGCGATATTTATTACACCGTAGAGTCAGTGTTGAGGAACCGCATGAACGTCGGGGCCCAATACAATGCCAAAATTGCCAAGGAATTGTTCATTCGAAAAAATATTGTACACTTCCCAGTGTTTGTGTTATTTGTGGTGACCTTTACCAGACCCAATTATGCCCAAAATCGAGAGAAGACGTAAATGTTTGACATTGCAGTAACTGCGATGGAAATCACACTGCCAACTACAGAGGGTGTTCAGTCTACAAAACCCTTAAAAATAAGCCCTTAAGAGCAACAGCTATCACGAGATCAAAACCCTACTCCAGCCAATTTTGCCCAGATGAAATCATACCCACCATCCCAAGGAAATGGTGCTAATGCCGCATCACAACAACAACAATTTTCATACGCAAATGTACTCAAACCTGCTCAACAGAACATTGGCCTTGAACAAACACTCCAGATGTTTATGCACAATATGTCGCAGTTCATGAACGGCATGCTAACTATGATGCAGGAGATGATACACAATCAAAACCTGCTAATTCAGACCCTTTTAAAAAAAAAGCCATGAATGCGATAAAAATATCCTTCTGGAACGCGAACGGCATATGCCAACATAAATTGGAACTTATTCAATTCCTCAATTCATTCTGAATAGATGTCATGCTAATTTCAGAGACCCATTTGACCCAAAAACATTTTTTTAATATACCCGGATACAAGCTCTATGACACCAAAACCCCAAGGTAAAAAAGCACGAGGCGGATCAGCGATTCTAATTAGGAACATTATGTTTTGGAATATTTGCAAGCCACCAGCAAATGCCTTGATGAATACATAAAAGGATTAGCAATATATGCAATTTACTGTCCACCCAGCTCCAAAATAACTGAACAGCAGTTTCAGACATTTTTTGCAACCCTTGGCCCAAAATTTCTCGTAGCTGGAGATTTTAATGCCAAACACACTTATTGGGGCTTATTTCGCTCAAAGGAAGACTACTATGGAATATTACCAGCAAACTTGGCCTTGATGTGGTTTCGTCAGGCACGCCAACATACTGGCCATCAGACAGACGCAAGATTCCAGATGTTATTGATTTTGCAGTAATCAAAACCCTTACGAACGAACTCAGCTCACCTTTGAGTCTTCAGTGGAACTCTCATCTGACCACACACCCATTATTATCACAGTAAAATATGCGCCAAAATTCAGAAGTCAACCCACCCGGCATACGGATTGGCTAAAATTCAGAAAATATATAAGTTCACACATTACCCTGCATGTGTCACTGAAAACTGAGGAGCAACTGAATGCGGCAGTGCGTAACTATACCCTTCTACTTACAAACTCCGCACAAGCAGCGACCCCAAAAATCAATACTACTACCCAAAAAAAGGAATTTGTGCCACAAAATATAGCTGCACTCTCATCAGAAAAGAGATCAATAAGGCGTGATTGGCAAAAGTTCAGATCACCCTATCTGAAACAAAAGCTGACCCTCGTTACACGAAAACTTCGAAATGAACTGAAGGCAAACAACGAGAATGATCTGTATCAATACATGGAAAAGCTTACACCGACGAGTTCAACAAATTACTCACTTTGGCGTGCCACAAAAAATTTAAAACGACCCATAATTGCAGAATCGCCAATTCGTTTACCCAACGGAGACTGGGCGAGAAGTGATGCCGAAAAAGGTACTGCTTTTGCAAGTCACCTACAAAATGTATTTAGTCCAAACCCCCCAACTGCAAATTACCCGTTACCACAGCTCCCAACCAGGCCAAACTATAACCCACTACAACTCAACTTTTGCCAAGTTGAACCCAAAAAAAGCTCCAGGTCATGACTTAATAACGGCTAAAATGGCGAAAGAGCTACCATCAATTGCTGTTACGCACTTACTGTACATATACAATGCTATATTAAGAATAGGTCACTACCCAACTGACTGGAAGCTGTCGCAGATCACGATGATCCCGAAACCGGGAAAAGTCCCCACAAACGTGAGTTCATATCGCCCAATAAGCTTACTCTCTACCCTATCAAAACTTTTTGAGAAAATTCTGATAAAAATGATGTTACCCACAATACTCGCTAAAGATGAAATACCCAATCACCAATTGGGATTTAGAGAAAAGCACGGCACAATTGAACAGGTTCATCGCATTGTTGACATGATCAAAAACACATTCGAAAAAAAGCAATACTGCTCAGCAGTATTCCTCGATATCACCCAAGCCTTTGATAAGGTATGGCATAGAGGATTGATATCCAAACTACAGAAACTATTACCCGCAAGCATGCACATTTTTCTTGACAACTACTTGACCCACAGAAAATTTGTAGTTAAACAAAAGTTTCGTTTCTCGTAGATTCGATATTATTGCCGGTGTACCCCAAGGCAGCGTCCTCGGACCCCTACTTGACCCACAGAAAATTTGTAGTTAAACAAAAGTTTCGTTTCTCGTAGATTCGATATTATTGCCGGTGTACCCCAAGGCAGCGGCCTCGGACCCCTACTGTATAAACCCTATACAGCTGATATGCCCATTTATGATCAGACCCTTAACATTTGCCGACGACAAACTGGCTACCAAGCGTAAGCTATGTATCTATTGGGTATGATATTGCAAAAAAGGGAACTAGTCTGCCAGAGGGTCCAATCAGCGAAGGTGGACAAATTTAACTACCTGCAGAATCGCCAAAATCATGTGCAAACCATACAATATGGGACACACTGAAAATGTTATATCGTTCGACCGTAAAAATTGTAGAACATTAGTGAGTGTTCTAACTGGTCACTGTATGGTGGCAGCTCACGCGTTTAAGCTAAAACTGACCGACAGTGATGAATGCAGGAAATGCCTAGAAGAGGAAAAGGAGACTCTGGAACATCTCCTCTGCTTCTGTCCCGCTCTCTCGGGAACTCGTTTGAAGTACTTAGGAGCTTCGACGTTTGGGGGACTAGAAGAAGTCGCCGGACTTAGTGTGAATTCTCTTATAAGATTTGCAAACAACGCTTGCATGTTAAATGATGTTTACTTTCGCTGAAACAATAAAGACTCCTGTCTGGTATCGCTAGGGACCTTGTAGGTCTACGCGTGGCTTCGGCCAGCCAGTCTAACCTATCCTAACCTAACCTAGCGCAGACAACAAAGTTAGTCTTGTGTGGGTTCCGGGACACTGTGATATAGAAGGAAATGAAAGGGCGGATAAGCTGGCGAAGGAGGGAGTTAACTTAGACACTACACCTTTGTTGGTCCCTGTACCTATACAATACTACTATATGAAACAAGACACGAAAACTCTTTTAATCTCACAAAACAGATAGTCAAATATAAGACACAGTCACATTAGCAAGGTTTTCTGACCAAAATACAGTAAACATCAATCCGACTACATTCTATCACTTAACCGATACGAATGCAGACTGACGGTGGGAGTGGTGACCGGACACTGTCTTATAGGACATCAAGCTAGTAGGATGGGTCTGGTGTCCAACAACTGGTGTCGGAACTGTAACGAACCGGATGAGGAAGAAACACTTGAACACTTGCTCTGCTACTGCCCTGCGCTGGCCAGATGCAGATCAAAATACTAGGAGGGGCCTTCTTTAACTCAATAACGGAGGTATCCAAACTTAAAATATCTCAATTGAAGCACTTCGCGTTGCAGACGAAAACTTTCGGATTGGATAATGATCACGAAGGAAGGACTGTAAACTTTGAGTGAACGGACTGGCGGAACAACAACTTTTGGCAGCGCAATATCGTTTGCTTTTGGCACAAGGTTTCACAGGCGTTGAATCAACATGGTTTGTTGCGAAGCAAGTCTGTCTATACCATCAGTCGATGGGCCTGGTGCAGCCGTCACAAATTGACGCTCTCTTATTACCCTCGACAAAGTAGAATGAATAAATAAATATTTATCTTCGATCTGTTCAAATAATTCCGCTTCCCTAGTAGGCCTCTTAGTATCACGGACTTCAGCCTCGTGTATGTCACCGCTTCCATCAGCATTTTCACCACCGGTATCGCCTCCAGCAGTAGCGGTAGCTCCAACACCGTCATCATTAAATTCGCATAGCTCGTCTTCAATAGACACAAATTGGCGCCAATATTCTTCCAAAAGCTTAAAGCGGGATTCGAGTTCTTTCAATTTGTTATTTTCGCCAATTGTCTCCACAAAGGTCCGTGTTATGAAAGCCTTAGACCACGTTTTATTCTTAAAGCCTTTAAGCTCGACATAGCTCTTCGATAACTTTTAATTTTACGATTCAAAAAAACCTTGGAATTGAAGTACAGTTTCCGATCACGCTGTATATTGAAACTGATTCCAACTATGGTACAGTCGCGATCACGCTATATATCAATATAGCCTTCAAGTAATTATCCTTTGGCTCAGAAGGACCAAAAAATGTTTTAGAATCAAATAGAAACGAGTGCACTGTAATACGTTATAAATTTTTATTGAGCTTAAATGTTAATGACACTCAAATTAGTTGTGTTCTGATGCGCGTCTCAAACGATAGTAGATTGCAACAATTGATTCAAGCTATACCTCACCCTCTACGAATGCCAAACTATGCATTAAATTATTAAAATACTGGTTTAGGCAGTGGATTAGCTCTCTGCTTAGCGAACGCGTGATAAAATGGGTAGATAGTGAGTGATAACAACAAATCAACTGTCGTTACATAGAATGAATTTACAAAGAGTATTTAGAATTAGAATATAATGATTAGCATTGACAAAAGAAAAGAATAAAATGGTTATAAATATCAGGTGCGGTTAAGATAAGCATGTCGGGCCTTAGGAATCCAAAACAATAACATTCTCAACAAAATATATTTATTTACCCTTTTGTGAGTTTCACTGTTTGACCACACTGTACGCACTGATTTTAATACCTAAATGCCAAAACTGAGTTCGTTGCTTTTGTATTTATGTCGCGCAGTGGTGTGCTTAACAAAAATATAGATCGGTTTCAAAATAATTTCTATTAGCATTAAATCACTCACCTTGTTTCACATTTTTGCTTATTTTTCACATTATTATTAAATTCTATTAACAAAAATCTCTGAGTTTTATTTGAAACACACCACCACTGTATTACCTGAAATTAGTTTGGAACCAAACTACTTCTCTACATAATTATCATGTATAGCCAGTAAAATGGGAGTCAGTTGTTTCTTGCAGGGTAGTTGTCACGGTTCACAAGCGAATCCAGTTGCGAATGTGGATTCGGTTGTGGTAGCTTTTTCATTTTAAATGCTGTATCAGCTGAAAAAAGTGAATGCTTCAATCTACTATTCTGGTAGTACAAACGAATTTGCGTCTCTCTTAAGCGAAAACTAGAGCTGCAGACGAATATTTGTTACCACAACCTCGAGCCAAGCGATTATTATTTTGTATGTAGACTTACGAAATTTAGGAATGTGACAAAGAGCGGATAAGTACTGGGGTAGTGAAAGCGAAATAGAAAATAACCTATAAATGGGTACATGCTGTGTTTATTTACATTTTAATAAAAAATGGTCAACTCAAAAATTTTGTTTAGTTACATTTTAGCTCAGGCATTTCGGCTCAAATCAAAAATTCAAATAAAATAGTTAAATCAAGCGTGGAGTTACGACTTTTGGCGCGATTTATTGTTAGATGAGCAAATAAGAGACTAAAGTAAAATTTAAGCATAAGTGATCATTCTTTTTTAAGTTTAATAACGCTAGAGTGAGATTATGTCGAGCGGACGGCTTTTAAGCGGTCCCGCAGAAATAATAAATAACATTGTGAAACAATAACAAAACCCTCCCCAAATTACGCGAACTAGACGCTAAAACATTACAAGAAAAAGAGTGCAAGTGGCGTACCAGAGCCACTGCATATTATAACAAACTAAACAAATAAATGCATTTGTGTGCAAAATATGTCAGTGAATCATTCCCCCGAAAAAACAGGAATTCTCTCTCAGAGAATTCATTATCCCGCTCAAAACAAGAGCTTGAATCAGCATCAGCTAGTGCTACTGAAAATACGTCGAATTCACAAATCAAAGCTTTTGCCATGCAACCAACAGGAGCGAGCAGTGCAAATGCATCGCAGCCTGTTATTGTTGCCCTCCCCGCCATGAATAGTGCATCTGCAGTATCAACTATGGCAAAGACTCGATCTGCAGAGGCACTCTTTGCTAACTCTCCCGCATCGACATCGGGCGCTCTCTCATATAGCAAACAGTGTCACAGTCCTACACCCTACACCCAGCAGGCAGCGAATATGACAGCATTTATTGCATCACAAACAAATTTGGCAAGTACAATTACTACTAATACTCTTAGGCTAGGCCCTGTTAAGAAATATTCACTATTATATAAAGAGGATAATTCAGACCCTAAACTCAAGACGTCAAAGCCGCCACCAATCTATCTCACTAAAAAAAACTCCAATTCCCTTGTTACTCTGATGACACAAACTGTAGGTGCCAACAAATTTCATGTGATGGCTATTCTCAAGAGCGCCATCCATGAAACAAAAATACAAATTTATAATGAGGCAGACTTTCACAAAGTAGTGGACCATTTCGACAAGTGTAAAAAGAGCTATTATACATACCAGCTCAAAAGTAGCAAAGGCCTATCGGTTGTTCTAAGAGCTGTAGACTCTTTTGTCAAATGTGTTGATGTGAAAGAGGCATTAATTGCATTAAAATTCCAGGTTAGATCTGTCTCTAACATTCTAAAAAACGAAAAATCACCCCAACCACTTTTCGCATCGAACTGGAATTTGACCCTAAGACCCTGAAAAAAAGTGAACCCCATCCTATATACAATCTGCGATATTTATTACACCGTAGAGTCAGTGTTGAGGAACCGCATGAACGTCGGGGCCCAATACAATGCCAAAATTGCCAAGGAATTGTTCATTCGAAAAAATATTGTACACTTCCCAGTGTTTGTGTTATTTGTGGTGACCTTTACCAGACCCAATTATGCCCAAAATCGAGAGAAGATGTAAATGTTTGACATTGCAGTAACTGCGATGGAAATCACACTGCCAACTACAGAGGGTGTTCAGTCTACAAAACCCTTAAAAATAAGCCCTTAAGAGCAACAGCTATCACGAGATCAAAACCCTACTCCAGCCAATTTTGCCCAGATGAAATCATACCCACCATCCCAAGGAAATGGTGCTAATGCCGCATCACAACAACAACAATTTTCATACGCAAATGTACTCAAACCTGCTCAACAGAACATTGGCCTTGAACAAACACTCCAGATGTTTATGCACAATATGTCGCAGTTCATGAACGGCATGCTAACTATGATGCAGGAGATGATACACAATCAAAACCTGCTAATTCAGACCCTTTTAAAAAAAAAGCCATGAATGCGATAAAAATATCCTTCTGGAACGCGAACGGCATATGCCAACATAAATTGGAACTTATTCAATTCCTCAATTCATTCTGAATAGATGTCATGCTAATTTCAGAGACCCATTTGACCCAAAAACATTTTTTTAATATACCCGGATACAAGCTCTATGACACCAAAACCCCAAGGTAAAAAAGCACGAGGCGGATCAGCGATTCTAATTAGGAACATTATGTTTTGGAATATTTGCAAGCCACCAGCAAATGCCTTGATGAATACATAAAAGGATTAGCAATATATGCAATTTACTGTCCACCCAGCTCCAAAATAACTGAACAGCAGTTTCAGACATTTTTTGCAACCCTTGGCCCAAAATTTCTCGTAGCTGGAGATTTTAATGCCAAACACACTTATTGGGGCTTATTTCGCTCAAAGGAAGACTACTATGGAATATTACCAGCAAACTTGGCCTTGATGTGGTTTCGTCAGGCACGCCAACATACTGGCCATCAGACAGACGCAAGATTCCAGATGTTATTGATTTTGCAGTAATCAAAACCCTTACGAACGAACTCAGCTCACCTTTGAGTCTTCAGTGGAACTCTCATCTGACCACACACCCATTATTATCACAGTAAAATATGCGCCAAAATTCAGAAGTCAACCCACCCGGCATACGGATTGGCTAAAATTCAGAAAATATATAAGTTCACACATTACCCTGCATGTGTCACTGAAAACTGAGGAGCAACTGAATGCGGCAGTGCGTAACTATACCCTTCTACTTACAAACGCCGCACAAGCAGCGACCCCAAAAATCAATACTACTACCCAAAAAAAGGAATTTGTGCCACAAAATATAGCTGCGCTCTCATCAGAAAAGAGATCAATAAGGCGTGATTGGCAAAAGTTCAGATCACCCTATCTGAAACAAAAGCTGACCCTCGTTACACGAAAACTTCGAAATGAACTGAAGGCAAACAACGAGAATGATCTGTATCAATACATGGAAAAGCTTACACCGACGAGTTCAACAAATTACTCACTTTGGCGTGCCACAAAAAATTTAAAACGACCCATAATTGCAGAATCGCCAATTCGTTTACCCAACGGAGACTGGGCGAGAAGTGATGCCGAAAAAGGTACTGCTTTTGCAAGTCACCTACAAAATGTATTTAGTCCAAACCCCCCAACTGCAAATTACCCGTTACCACAGCTCCCAACCAGGCCAAACTATAACCCACTACAACTCAACTTTTGCCAAGTTGAACCCAAAAAAAGCTCCAGGTCATGACTTAATAACGGCTAAAATGGCGAAAGAGCTACCATCAATTGCTGTTACGCACTTACTGTACATATACAATGCTATATTAAGAATAGGTCACTACCCAACTGACTGGAAGCTGTCGCAGATCACGATGATCCCGAAACCGGGAAAAGTCCCCACAAACGTGAGTTCATATCGCCCAATAAGCTTACTCTCTACCCTATCAAAACTTTTTGAGAAAATTCTGATAAAAATGATGTTACCCACAATACTCGCTAAAGATGAAATACCCAATCACCAATTGGGATTTAGAGAAAAGCACGGCACAATTGAACAGGTTCATCGCATTGTTGACATGATCAAAAACACATTCGAAAAAAAGCAATACTGCTCAGCAGTATTCCTCGATATCACCCAAGCCTTTGATGAGGTATGACATAGAGGATTGATATCCAAACTACAGAAACTATTACCCGCAAGCATGCACATTTTTCTTGACAACTACTTGACCCACAGAAAATTTGTAGTTAAACAAAAGTTTCGTTTCTCGTAGATTCGATATTATTGCCGGTGTACCCCAAGGCAGCGTCCTCGGACCCCTACTGTATAAACTCTATACAGCTGATATGCCCATTTATGATCAGACCCTTAACATTTGCCGACGACACCGCAATATTGTGCTCGCACTCAGACCCCAAAATGGCATCACAACACGTGCAACAGCATTTAAACACATTGCAAAATTGGTTATCACAGTCTAGAATTAAAGTCAATGAGTCTGAAAGCGCACATATAACCTTCACCCTAAAGAAAGACACTGGCCCACGCTTAAAATAAATGATAGTGTTATACCACAATGTACCGAAACTAAATATCTTGGTATGCATTTAGATCGCAGGCTTACCTGGAAAAAGCACATCGAGACTAAAATTACACAACTACTATCGAAGCAATCTAGACTTAACACCACATATAAAATCCGTTTGTACAAAAGTGTTATTAAACCCATATGGGCATATGGGATTGAACTCTGGCTCAGCAACTCCGTCAAATGTTGAGAAACTGCAACGAACGCAGTCGAAAATTCTGCAACAAATCGTGGGAGCACCATGGTACATAATAAATGCACTCATCCACAGAGACTTGCAATTACCGAAAATATCTGAAGAGATCCCTAAACGTACAACAAAGTATGCATATAAGCTTAAATTGCATCCAAATATTTTAGCTAGAAATTTGGTTAGACCCACCCGACCCCTACATCTAAAGCGTAACTTTTCTATTGCATTTGAATAGATAGCCCCGGAACCCTCGTCGCTTCCGACTTCCCGATTACGCCGGCAGCAAGTCGATGCCAACATCGTACGATGTCAACATCACCTTGATGCCGCCATAACCATCGATTATTGCATAACGTTGTCCAAATCGTTGGATTAGGGCAATAAGCATTTGTATAAATTGTTAAATGTTAATTAAATTGTTAAATTCCATCGTTAAAAATTATTGTTAGTTCTAAGTATTTAGAAAGATCCAATAAAACAAAATATAAAGTTAAAAAAAAAAAAAAGTTGTACATTTTTTTCCGTCACGTTATTTGAATTTCTTTTGAAATGGAGTTCGCAGAAAGAAAGTTTTTACCTTTTAATTTTTCCTGGAGATATTACAACTAGAGACCGACCGAAATTCGGTTTCGGTATTTCGGCCAAGCGGTTTCGGCCGAAAATTAAAATATCGCTTTCGGCCGAAATTTCGATATTACCGCCGGAAATTTCGGTTTAATACGAAAAATGTAACAAATAAATAACAAAGATTACACTGATCGATAAAACTTAACATTTTGTGTGTTAAATACACTTGATAGACAAATTCTTATGCATTTTGGCACGATGAATACGAAAATAATAATAAAATTTTTACAGTACGCACCAAAACATAAATTTTTGTGCAATTTTCATTATTATTTTTGGATTAAACGTGGCAAAATACATAAGGAACAAGGAACAATCAAGTGGATAAAAGCGATATGTAACACAAATTTAAGTATTGATCAAACTTTCGAAAAATCAGAAGCGACAAAGAAGACAAGTCCCCAATTTGTATTGAAAAAAGAAAGCAAAAAACTTTGAAACCTTTTTTCTTGAAAGAATTTGTATGTTACATACAGCCTTCACCCATTCACCGCTTCACAGCGTTCTCACTCTTCTCCTATCGGAGCAGATCTACTACTCTCGCGATGATTTTTAAATTTCTACTCCTCTACTGCTATAGTAAGAAATCTTCTCCTCAAAATATTATGTGAATTTCATACAATGCAAAACTACTACTCCTTCCACAAATCTACTACCATGATAGAAATTTATACTACTGTTGTAGAATCTCTACTACTCCACGCAAAACCCTAATCTACTCCCCGCTCTTGAAATCTGCTACCATGACAGTAATTTCTTCTACTCTCGTATAATTTCTACCACTCTACGTAAAAAAATTAAACCTACTCCCTTTCTTGAAATCTACTCCCCTAAAATCGAATATCTACAACTCTCGCCGTAGCAACAAGTGAGAACCCTGCCCCTTCAATTGATTTCCACGCATTTGATAGTTTGCTTCTAAATTCATCTAATTCATGATCTGAACTTAAAATGATTGATTTCAGCTTAATTATGGACAACTTCATTACATTTAAATTCACAATTTTTTCTTTTATTTTTTCCGTTTCGGCTTCGATTTCGGAGGAAATTAAAAAATTAAAATTCGGCCATTTCGGTCTCGGCTGAAATTAAAAAAGTGATTTTTCGTTCGTCGGTTAGGCTTGCTTAATTTTGTTGAAAAGTTAACTTCGTTAAAAATTAAATTAAATAGTTAAATTTTCTATAGAGAGCAAAATATAATTTTGTTTACAAAAAACACATAAAAAAATTTAAACTGTATACAATGCCTGCTCTCAAAAAAACTTTTTCCGATCGGTTTCAAAATTTTTATCAAAAGCGAAATTTTGAATATTGAATAATAATCATGAAACGAATGAAGTTTGGTTAAGAACAAGTATTGTGAGGAGGAAAGTTGTGGGGACGCGTTTTCCCCCACACATTTTGATTTAAGCATTCCATTTGCTATTTTTCCACTTTTATATTTTCACATTTTGATATGAATTAAAAACGCTGATACGTTACGTTGACGTAACCCTTACAGTAAGCAGAGTATTTAAATTTACTTTAAAGAATTTCGCCACTAGTATGCAAAGAATTAATGAATTGTAATCCTAGGTTTAGCAATCCCATAACAGGAGGAAAATGTTATGGCCAACAACCACTGATTCATTAGCACACTGGGTGGCAACTCCCTTCACACGACGGGGGAAATCCATTTTATGGTCGGCGCCGGAGTCTGCGAAATGGCCAGACGATCGGCCCGAGCGAAATATGAGAGGAGTCAGTCGCGGACCTTCGAAGTGAACAGTCGAATCTAAGCGCAAAATCACCGACGGCATTTCGCGGTGAAAGAAACTCGAGGACAACGCGCTACAACACAACGGACAGAGGGTAAGAAATAAGTAGATAAATTAGAGTTCGGTAGTCTAGCGAGAGTAGTTGATTCGTGTAGTTAATTTCGGAATCTTCGCCAGCAACACGTGTGGTGATCGTAATTCCGCTCCTTGAATAGAATTTTGCTCGTAGTTTTCCCCATCGCCCAGTCTTTCTTCTCGTAGAAATAAATTTGGAATTTCGCCAGTAACACGCGTGTTGATTTATTCCGTTCCTTTGACCAAATCGCACTCGTAGTTTTCCCCTCACCCAGTCTCTCTCCCTGTAGAAATTTATTCGGAATTTTCGCCAGCATCCCGCGTGGTGACAATTTTCCGCTCCCTGGACCAAATCTCTCTCGTAGTTTTCCTATCACCCCGTCTCTCTTCTCATAGTATTAAATTCGGAATTTCGCCAGCAACTCGCGTGGTAAGCTAATTCCGCTCCTTTGGTAAAATCTCACCCCTCATCGTTTTATCCACCGACCTTGCCCTTAGCATAAGCTCTCGAAACCTCGCCAGCAATTTGTGTGGTGACAATAGTTTCGCTCGTTCTCTTAAAAAATTCAGCAGAATTTGGCCAGCAAATTTCGCTTCCTCTAGTCATCTCTCTTCGGAACATTCGCCAACGACCCATGTGGTGACAGTAGTTCCGCTCTCCCAGATAATTCAGCCCAAACTTCGTTTTCCCTCCTGAACACTCTCTTTGTTTAGAACTTTCGCCAACGATCCATGAGGTGAGCTCAGTTCCGCGTCCCTATACTCTCCCGCAGAAACCTCGACCTCAACCGCCCCCCTGATTCGGAATTTTCGCCCGCGAATTCGTCGGGTGCAACGGTTCCGCTTACCTCAAATCCCCGTAAATTCTCCCGTTAGAAATTCGCCAGTATCCGCCTAAAATGAAGACCCTACTGTCCCAGAAAAGCCTTGATAAATAACCCCCTCCCTCTATAGTACCCCTTCGCTCTAAATCTGTGTGTAGACTCTTTCTCTGAAGTAGGCTTTCGCCGGCAATAAGACTCACCGTAGATAACAGCGTGTCGCCCCATAGTCCTCCGTTGCCATTAAGCCGGACCGCATGTACCAAAATCCAACGCGCCTCAGACGGACATCTGCCCATGGAATTGGCTGGAAATTGCTAGTGCCCCAGCGGTCGGCCTCCCGAAACACAATATAGATAATATAAGTTAAGCCAAGTGTACACATGGAAAATTTCAACAAAATAAATGAAATTAAAATTTAAAATAATAAACTAAAAATCTTTCAATTTGCACACACGGCTCCAAAATTTACAAATTTTTGCAACGAATTCTGGACACCGACGGCTTCACCCCGGCCCCCAGAAAACATTGTTACAGTATCACAGGCCATTCTAAACACAATGGTGTTCTCAGTTTTTCGACATTTTGAGAAATATGTTAAAAAATGAAAATACGATGTAAACATCCTGACGATGTAGACCTCACGCGATGGCTGGGAACTCAATTGTGTTTAGAATGCTATATTTATACATAAAAACTGTGCGAGAATATAGAAGTAGTCAACCCTTCGAAATATATCGGCCTGTGCATTTAATTGTTTTGGGAAATAATTTTAAAATTAAATATCTGTTTAAAAATAGTAGGTACGAACACTTCATTTTTTACGTTCAATAATAAAAAAATGTCGTTTTAAATTTAACTAACGCTAATCTTAATCGAAGAAATTTAACTTAACTAAATGAAAAAGTTAATGGCTTTCGAAATTAACTAAAACGTTAAAAGTTAACCAAAAATGTTATTAACTACTTGCTGGGCCTAAAAAACTTTTATAGTTGCATTGTTAAACTCAACCTGTGAGCATATTTTTTCCCTGAAACTGAAAGGTGAAAATTTCACCGAAGTTAAAACCCACAGATATGGTAACACTGTTTCGGTGGGGAGAAATTAAGTCCTAGGTTGCAACCAAGAGGATTGTTGATCATATGGTATTTGATATAAAAAAAAAGTTTCTGCAAAAATGTGAGAGAAATACGTATTTTCTAACTTGTGGGCGGTAAAAATGGGTGTGTCAAAACCTATCCCATGTTTCGACTGTCGACCCTTAAAACACATATATAAATTTTGCTGAGAATTGGTGCTGTAGTTTTTACGTCTACTCATACACGTCTCTTTTATATATATAGATTAAGTAATTAACTAATTAATGCCCAGCTTTGCATTTATGTAACGTTGATCCGAATGGAGCAAATTATGGTTCAATTCATTTGCGGTAACATTGGCGGGTCCTGGGGTAATAGTGGGATGTTTTCGTATATAAAGTATCTATTTGTATTATTTTGTTTCACAAAATTTAAAAGCAAAATGAACTATTTTTCAATTACCAACATTTGATATCAGCAATATATCCGCTATTGTACGTTATATTTATAAGCTTTCGGCAGAATAAGTTTATATATATTTTTATTATATTCAGTATATTCTGCTTAGCTGCATACAATTTTAGGCACATAAGTAAAAAAAGTATTAAGGCCTTAGCTGCCTAAATAAAGACGATATCATATTTCTGTCCATGTGAGGCACACATACGAAATTTGATTGTTACTAGTGTGTAAAATTCTAATACAAGTTTATTGAAAGCACCATACGAGATTATTTATCGAGGATCGCATAAAGACACTAAGTTTGCTGATGATCATCTTGAAAATTATCTCCTCGATCAATCTTTGAATCCATCATCATCGATCCGGCATACGATCCGGATGTTTAAATTTAACACCAACGCGTTACATCAAATGATTCGTTAGTACAAATCTTGAGCAACCAAAACAGGGACGTAACCAGAAAAAAATTTCATAAATTTTTTTTTACTTATAAAAGTTAAAAAAATCAAAACCAAATTAAAATCAACAACAGATCGCTTTTTTTCAAAATGATCTTTCTATTTTTCATAAAAAAAAGGTAGACGTACGCCTTCGTGGGTACGTCCCTGCTTTCATTTTAAAAACACTTTCATTTGATTCACAGAAAATTTCGAATAAACAAAAAACTTTCAAACAGACTGTGTTTGGTTGCAATCACTTCTCATGAGCCTTACGGCCTTCTCCATTTTGAGGCAGTTTTTTCTTTTGGACTCATTAGTCAACAATTCAAAGGACTCTTCTACATGTTTAGTATTTAAGAAAAACTGTGTTAATTTTGTTGATTACATTTTAAAAAACATTCATTTGATTGACAGAAAAGTTCGATTCACTATAAACATTCGCAAGGTGTTTTGCTGTGATGTAAACGAAAATAGCAGAAGCCTGTACACAAATAATTTTTATACCCCCACACTCACTGTGGCAGGGTATACTAACTTTGTTACAACGTTTGTAACGCCCATAAGGAGGCGTGTCCGGTATGGAAAAGTATATATATTCTTGATCAGTATCACCTCCTGAGTCGATTTAGCGATGTCCGTCTGTCCGTCTGTCTGTCCGTCCGCACGATAGCGGTCGCAGTTTTGGAGATATCGACTTGAAACTTTGGGTACATGTTTTTCTCGTGAATACTGAGATCAAGTTCGAGAATCAGCCAAATCGGACAAAAACTGGGCGTGGCTCCCATACACCGAAAAAAAAATGTAAACATTTTTAAAGTCTTTTTTGGACCCTATTTTGACCCAATTATAGGTGGTTTTGGAGCCCGGAACATGTCCAAAATCCATTTCTAAAAATTTCCAATCAAATCCACCAAAAAAAATTTTGCTCTCAAGACCCCATTCAGACCCTTATATATGTGGCTTCGGAACCTCGGACCATGTCAAAAATACGTTTCAAAAAACATTTCCAATCAAATACAACAATAAAAAAGACTTGAACAATTTTTACCTTTTTTTTCGGTGTATGGGAGCCACGCCCAGTTTTTGTCCGATTTGGCTGATTCTCGAACTTGATCTCAGTATTCACGAGAAAAACATGTACCCAAAGTTTCAAGTCGATATCTCCAAAACTGCGACCTCTATCGTGCGGACGGGCAGACGGACAGACGGACAGCCGGACAGCCGGACAGACGGACATCGCTAAATCGACTCAGGAGGTGATGCTGATCAAGAATATATATACTTTTCCATACCGGACACGCCTCCTTATGGGTGTTACAAACGTTGTGACAAAGTGAGTATACCCTGCCACAGTGTGTGTGGGGGTATGAAAATATGTATAAACTAAAAGTTTTATTTTGTGTGGTTTTCCGTCAGAGGTCTAAATAACCGTCTAGACGTAATATATCAATTTGTAGTTATGTTATTAAAAAATTAAGAATTATAATGTAATATATATATTTATATATATATATATATATATATATTATATTTCGAAGTAATGTCTTGAACAGAAATAAAGTATATTTCTTATAAAAATCCCTAAACAAATTTTTATTTTTCCAAATTTTTGTTTGCAAAAATTATATGTAGGTACCGGTTCAAATGTAATGATGAAGGGGATGAAGCCACAATTTTTATTTCATGATTATCAGAAAGTAGTGGGACTCAAACATTATCATCAAAGCATCGTTTTTCGCTTTATCGAAATAACTAATGAAAATTCACTCAAAATCGGAAAAATCTTGAACTGGTAGCAATATTTTTCTTCAAGAAAAGATTGGACAACAGCGATTAATCATGCAAAAATGTTATTGCATACCCTACAAAAGTATCGGCAAAATTCTGCTTCAAAACTGGTCGTAAATGTTTTTCAAACGGACCTACAGCTTCCAAGACTTGCCAAGCAAACATCACGTGTACATCCAGGCACTACAACCGTTGAAGAATGTTTGTCGTGCTATAACTTTCAAACCAAAGATCCCACAAGAGAATGTTCTAGGTAAAAATTGTAGAAAAATGTATTATCTACAAGAAATAAGTCTGGTCAACGTTCATCCCACCGTTGACAATAATTTTTCAAAAACATAGTTTAAATTGAATTTTAGATGTTAAAAATGCATTTGATAAAGGAAAAACATACCTTTAAAAACATGTAAACTTTTTACAATAGGATGTAAACTCATACCGCTAGACTAGAACCAATTCTGAAATTTAAAATTTTTTTTTCTACTTAAAAATTTTGTATTTGTAAAAAAAATTTGAATTGTTTCTAGTCTAGTTGATGAGTTTACATGTTTTTAACAGTATGTTTTTCCTTCATCAAATGCATATTTAACATTTCAAATTCAGTAGTATTTGAAGAATTATTATGTGCGTGATGTAAAGTCTAAAAATGTGATTTAAACGTTTTTAAGAATTGATCCTCACAAATAGAATTTATTTGTCATCATCAAGTGCATTACCAAAAGTGGATTTTTGTCGAGCGGTGTAATACAAGATATCCACTTTACAAAACACATTTTTAGTTTTAAAACTAATTTTTGTGAAAAAAATTGCTAGAATGACTGAACTATTCGTAATACTAAAAAAAAAATTTGTTTTATATATTTTTTTAAGCTTCCCCGAACCAATACCCTGGCTACGGGCCTGGTGTGGGGGTATAAAAATGCACTGTTTGTGCATTTTCTTATTACTAAAAATTTTATATTTTTTTTATATTTTACACGATTATAAAAATATTATAGTAGGGGAATATTAGAAGCATTCCAATTCGATGTAACATAAAATTTGTGTATTGAATTTTGGTTGAATTAAAAAAAACATAAATACCCATCCATAACACATGCATATAAAAAATTGGTTGAACTTACGACATGAGCTTTTTCCCAATTTAGGAGGTTTTTCTTTTATATACAACTCATCGACCGATCCGTTAGCTAAAAAGGTAAATTAATATTCAGTTATTAATTCATATATATCTCAAAACTATGTAGGTTCATTAGAGTAGATCTTTTTGGCAATATTAAATTTTTGTTCACCCCTTAAAAATTGTTGGATAGTATGTACAAAAAATTACAAATAAAATTTGATTTTCGGTCCATGGGACGTCGTGGTTAATTATAACTGTACATTTTATCAGTGTCATACACTACACTCTAAACGATTTCTGTTGAATCTTACTTATACTATCGTTGGCAACACATTTCGAACTGAAAACGATTAAAACGAAAATATCCGCAATAATTGAAGGGTTGCAAGTCTATTGGGTGTAAGTACCAAAAAAATGAAAAACGAAAAATTTCAATAATGCAATAGTTGAAGAATTATATAAAAACAAGTGAGTAAGTTACAGTAGGGCAAGCCGACTTATGTATACCCTACACCTACTGGGCACAATATGGCCCACCATCTTGAATTTTGAAAATTCGACATCAAATTCAAAATCAGCGACCCCAAAAACCCCCCCCCCCCCTATACAAAATTTCATACTGTTTTGATGAAATCTTAAAATTTCGATAAAAACACGATTTTCACTTATATGGGAGGTGGCCGTGGCAGTCGACCGATTCCGCCCATTTTCAATCCCAACTCCTTCTAGGGCCTACGAAGGAAAAATACAAAATTTGGGATCCCTAGCTTTCTTCTAGCTCCTGCAATCGTGTTTACAAGAAAAGAGGACGGACAGACGGATAGGGCTAAATCAATTCAGGAGGTGACGCTGATCAAGAATATATATACTTTTCCATACCGGACACTTCTCCTTCTTGGTGTTACAAACATCAGACCAAAGTGAATATACCCATACCTAATGAGGTGTAGGGTATAATGAAGCATAGCACTAATTTTGTATGATTTTATTCGGCTTCAGCGTGAAAAAATACATGAAAAACATCTTTAGTTTCTCATTTAACCAAATAAATGTCGATTGGAAAAAAACCTGTTGAGCGTTTAGCGCGCCCTCCAAACACCGTAAGCGTAGGTTCGAATCCCTTCTCGACAATGAGAAAATAAAAAGTTATCTAAATATAAATTAAAAAAATAATTGCAAACAAAGAAAAAAAATTTTTTTTCTTTAACAAATTTTTTTTTTATTTTGAAAAAATGGAGTCGAACCCGATACCTTCCGATCGTATGTATTTTAAAAGTTTTTTTTAAACGCTTTTTATAAAAATTTAATTGACTATGAATCATGCGCATCCTAAAAAAATATGTATAATCCCCAGGAAACAAGTTCGAAATTAATGTCCTTTTTTCGCAGTGTACTTAACGGATTAAGGTGTAACACCGTTTGACAAATGAAAACTTTTGGAATAATTCTTGGGTGGCTCAAAGGTAAATCGGGGTCGCTGATCTCGAATCCGTGTTAAAAATTTAAATTTAAATTTTGAAAGAAAGCATATTGTAAAATTTTTATTGAGGCCGAAACGAATATCGGTTCCGGTTCTCATATTTAAAAATAAATCTGTTTCACTTCCCGTTTCGGTTCTCAAATTTTAAAATATCGATTTCGGTTTGGGTTCCGGTTCCCACACTTTCCAAAATATCGGTTTCGGTTCCGGAACCGGTTCGTGGCTGTCCCTAGTTTGAGGAACAAAGCCAATTTGCATTTGTCAAAATTAAAAACCAGCTGCTTCTATCAGTCAAACAAACAAAAAAATTTAATTTTGCAAAAAAACCCGATTTGCAATTCCCGATTTAATTTTTTTAAGGACATGGATGTTGATATTAAGGAATCTACATGCAGCGGGGCAAAATGGACCCCGGGTTCGTGATCAGCAACCCCGACTTACCTTTAAGCCATATATCATAACTCATAAACTCCTATAACTCCCATTTGTGTACGGAATAAATACATTCTGAAAAAAAATTGTTTTTAAATACACGCAGAGAAAAAATATGGTTGGAGCATGATTACAGCGATCATATTTACTTGCTACAATAATATTATGATTGAAATGACCATAGTTGGTTGGGGTTATCATGTAAAGGATATTTTAATGATTACAGAGACCATATTATGATTTTAGAGATCACATTATGATTATATTCCAACCATGCCAAAAACATGCTAGAGGCAATAATGTATATGATTGGATATTTTATATTAATAGGAGTCATCACCATCCAGCGTACTTGTGTAGATTTGTACTTTTCTCCAAATATAAGCACCAAAATGTACAAAACTACACAAGTACAAGACATCGGCTGCATCCAACTAATTCGAGTGTGCAGAGCACGTATAGTATAGTATTTTGCGACGAACCTCAATGTCAGGTGCTGCCACAACTCGCAGAATTCATATTACTAGCTCCTGCATCTCCTTTTCCATGTTTTCGTTCTCCTTCATGGCAATTGAACGATCGAGTACTATAACTTTCATATTGTTGTTGTTCTCTTTGACAATTTGCTCAATGTAGCAGCCAGCAGACGGACAATGCGAAAACCCACGCGCAGGGTGACCAGATGGTTATCGAAAAAATATTCGACTTTTCTATGTATCGAGCTATTTTTAACTAAAACTTTATTTAAAACTCTAAAACAAAAATCCCCACGCGATAATTAAATTCCCTATTTGCCCGAATAGCACAGTCGCGAAGCGTGGGATTTAAGCTGACCCTCGCGGTATGGTATCCCCGGCCGAACAAACAACACGAAAACGCGAAAACCTGATAACTAAACTTTTAAAACCCTACACCGAAACTGAACCTTTCCCGACACAAAGTAAATAATACCGAACACAAACGGAACCCTTTTCAAAATTGTCACAAAACGACAAATGACCGAAAGAAATTATTTATACACCCAAAATTATATTTTTTAAAACGCGATTGATTTGCGGGACCAGACCGACCTGTCTGAAATCCCTCGCACGATTCTTTGCAGAATCTATTCACCAGCTGGACTTCGATAAAATTCGATGTCCAGCAACAACTTGGCTCAGATGCGGGACGACACAAACAAAAAAAGGAATAAGGAAGAGGGGGAAACGGCCAAACAAATTCCAAGCAAACGACTTGAAATTCCCAGGACGGAATCACTTCACCAACCTGTCCAACTCTATTAAATTCCTCAAATTCAAAACACTAAATGGCCGACTGCCACAAATAAAATAAAGTAAAAAAACACTAGCTGGCAAAACTAAACCAGCGCGCAAAAATACTCCGTTTGGAACACTTGGCCTCCAGCCACAATCCGACGTTGGCAACCGCTCCACCTCACCACTCCAAAAACAAAATTTATTTAAGACCAAAATAAATTCAAAATCTAAAACTTCACTTTTCTTCTTCCCTGCTCAAAAAGAACTAAAGAACCTGTCTATATGGACGCATATATGGCGCTCACTTTCCATTTTTCCAACATCTACCCCACCCCCCCCCCACACATGAGCGCGATCTTCGCAGAAGCCAGTATTCACAGTCGGGGCTTTACCAACACACCTACACCCAGAAAACAAAAACTGTTGGGGCAGCAGAATTTTCGGCCAACCGAATGCTAGCGGCTGTCACAACATCTGCTTTTAGATGTTGCAGAATCTACTATCTGTTGTCCCAACATCTACTGTCTGACGCAGCAACATCTCTCTGATACTGCAAAAAGAATGTCAAAAATAATGCTAACGTGTAAGAGCGAGACAACAATTTACTTAAATTGTGCAAAGGAAAAAAAATATACAAAAAAAAGTATTACGAAAAAGAATGTAAGAAAAAGAAAGCAAATGTATTTGATGTTGTCTTGTAAAACTAGAGAAATAATTTTATAATTTAATTTAATATATAAACACAAGACTTTTAATGCGAAATAATTCGCAATTCTTACATGAATTTGATGGGCAACATACTTTTTACTGCAAATACATATGGTGTTTTATATCCACAATTAACACGCTTTCATAAAACGCAATATTTAATTATTTCATTCAATTTGCAAAAAATTTGAAATGTTGAAATACGTGTTTTTCGGAAGTTAACAAAATCGAAACTATTCCACACAATTTTTCGAATTATAAAACACTTCTTTTTGTTTGCAATTCATTATAGTTTAATCATAATTAGGTTTTAAAAATATTTTCTAGATGCGTAAAAGATAAACAAGATGGATGCATAATAGTGATGGGTGATATACTAAAGGGGATGCCACACCGGCGTCAATTGACGCTGACAAATTTTTGGTGTTTGCCAAATTAAAATTTTTGTGGTTTGGCAAAATTAAAAATGAACACTAATTGAAAGAGCGAGTGAATATTTTTTCAAAAGAGTGTTATTTAAATTGCTAAATTTGTTAAAGAAATACGTAATGTAATTAAAGGACGCCATTACAAATGAATATTTTAATGAAATATTTTATGAATCAATTTAAAACATATCGATCTTCATCGAAGAAAAAAAGATATTGTTTGTATATTGATTAAAATAATCTCTATGACCCCGAAATTGTCCAAAAAAACTTCCATTACCCCCATACACATAAGCGAAATTCTCGCATACTATACATCGCATACGATAAATCGTAAGTGTAGACCACTTATAGCAACCCTTTTGTGACATAAAGATAAAAGGTGTCACGCATCAAAAAATTAAGATGCGTAAACCAGAGTAAAAATTCAAATAAATAGGGGTCAAAGGACGCCTGTGTGGCATGGGCTTAAGCCTTTAGCTATTTTTCAGAATTAGCTTGCAGCCTTTGTAATGGCTGGTCAAATGTTTATTTTTGTGAATTTTGATAAAAGAAACTTAGATTAAAAGGAACTTAAAATAAAAAAAAAACACAAAAGTTAAAATAAAAATTGATTGGTCTTTTGCTTCCTGCATGGCATTTTGCACGGGGCCAGGCCATAGGCTATCGTGGGGGTCAGCAGGTGGCGGATAGCTGAAAGGCCTACATATATGTAGGTCCGCTGCGAATAAGTTCTTTAACAAATAAGCAGTCCCCGACCATTGGCGACACGATCTGAGGGTGCGACATAAATGTTAGCATAAGCTCTATGATGTTCGTGTGACAGGGCGAAACGACGCCGCCCTTCAATAAGTGTCCCTCCCTATCCGCACATCGGACGGGTAGGTACAAATAAACCCAGAAGCGTCTGTCCCATAGTGGGCGGCTCCCTGGTCTGCGTCTGATCCCAGAGGGGCGGCAGTTACTAAACCTTACAATAGGTATAAATTGTACTGGGCTGGATTAAGGTGTCATACGACCCGTGCCGAAAATCAACCTGGCTGAGGGCCCAGTCAAAAAACTAGCTCAGTCTTAAAAACGGAGTATCCGGATACCAGGCGTCATCCGGATTGTACTGGGCTGGATTAAGGTGTCATACGACCCGTGCCGAAAATCAACCTGGCTGAGGGCCCAGTCAAAAAACTAGCTCAGTCTCAAACGGAGTATCCGGATACCTGGCGTCCTCCGGATTAACTAGCCTTGTCTGTATATTGCGGATCTCTGTGCAGATGGACCACCCTTTCTCCGCCACTCGTGGGATCTAATATGTCTTCTCCTTCTCTTTTAAACCAAAAAGAAACACAAGAGACCGGTACTCTTACAACTCCGGCAGGGAACGAGGTTCTCAACAACATCAGGGAACCTATAGACCCCTTTAAGAAAAGTGCGGCTATGCCCAGGTCTCCCAATGACCCCGCACAAAGCCAGCCAGGATGGTGGCACAAAAATGGTGCAAACGGTAGCGGACAATCTCCGATTTTGGCAAATGTGTCAATAGGCCAAACATCGTTTTGGAAGCTCGGCGAGCAGATCAGGAATCTGGTAGATATGCTCGGGGATGGAAAAAGGCGCTCAATCCATCAACCAATGAGAGACGCCATTGAGAGCATTAAAGCGTTCTATGAGCTCGCTGCAATCGAGACGCACGATGACGCAGCCAAAGAGGTGATAAGGAGCCATACGGCGTCACAGACGTCGCCATGGTTCAAACTTGGCGCTGAAAACAAGAGAAGGCAGGAGCCTAATCTTGAAACGCCACCAACGAAGCGCACGAGTGCAGCACCGAAACTCGGTAGGCAGAGAAAAGAAAACGCCACCGTGACAATGCATGCAGAGCCAAAGAAGAAAATGAGCGCAAGCAACACTGCAACACCCGTGCAAGGAGCAGACTTCCAATCACAGCCAAAGCAGAGGCAAGAGTGGTCGAAAGTGCAGCACAGGAAGCAAAGGACTCGTCCTAGAACGGACGCTCTGATCATCGCGACTACAGCTGATCGATCGTACGCAGACATCCTAAGGGATATAAAGGGCAACGAGGCCCTCAAATCACTTGGGGAAAATGTTAAGGCAGTGCGGCGTACAGCTAAAAATGAGTTGTTGCTTGAACTGAAGCGGTCACCGGAGAGCAATGCCGCTACGTACCAATCGGCAATAAAGGGAGTACTTGGCGAGACGGCAAGTGTGGTGGCAAGAACACAGTCCACAACGATCCAGCTTATGGGTCTTGACGAGGTGACAACAGCAACCGAAATTTGCGATGCTCTGCACACACAGGGTGACATAAGTCGACCGGACGAGGCATCGATACGCATGCGTCAAAGTCATCAAGGCACACAAACGGCATACGTCGTCCTGCCATTTGATGATGCAGCGAAGGTGATAAAGATGCAGCGGTTCCGCATTGGATGGGCGTCCTGCCGAGTTCGCGAGAGCGTTTCGCCGAAGAGATGTTTCAAATGTTGGGGGTTCAACCACATCGCACAAAATTGCAAAGAACGGGTAGACCGCAGCAATCTTTGCAGGAAGTGTGGCGAAGAGGGTCACTTCGCAGCGGCATGCACAAACAAAGCAAAATGCGCTCTGTGCGACGGAAGTCACGCGGCTGGAAGCTCTCGCTGTCCGGCACGTCAGAAGGCGGTGCAGAAAGGTGGACGATGAAAATCATCCAATTAAACCTCAACCACTGTATTGCGGCCCAGGACATGTTGCAGCAAAACATCTTCGAGCAACAATTCGACCTGGCCATTCTGTGCGAGCAACATCACAATGTGAAAGGATGCGAATGGACTTCGGACGCACCCAGTAAAGCGGCGATATGGACACTTGGTGGCAAAGTGTGCCAGAACAAAGCACCAGTAGCAAACAATGGCTTCACCTGGGTAAAATTCAATGGAGTTTACGTCTTCTCGTGCTATGCTCCACCTAGTATGGACATATGGCAATATGAACGGATGCTAACGGAGTTGGTGATGGAAGCACAAACAAAGTCCCCGGTAATTATTGCTGGTGACTTCAATGCGTGGTCTACAACATGGGGCAGTAGAAGCACAAACCGCAGTGGTACGATTCTTATGGAGTGTTTTGCGTCATTGGATGTCGAGCTCCTAAACAACGGTCAGCACACGTTCGAGGCTGGGACGAAGCGGTCTGCAGTGGACCTTACCTTCGCGCACAACTCGATAGCACATCACAGTACATGGAGCATAGGCGATTTTTATACGCACAGCGACCATCGAGCCATTGTCATAAATGTACAAAGCATCGTCCTGCCGCGGAAAATACCAATAGCGCAGACTAAGGGTTGGAAGCAACATGCCTTTGATGCTGAAGTATTTCAGATGGCGTGGAGCGAAATGGAGACGCCTGACGACGAAGCCACCAAAATGGCGATAGGAATCACGAAACGATTAAGCGTAGCATGCGACGCAGCAATGCCGAGGAGGACACACGTGCCAACCAGAAAACCTGTTTACTGGTGGAATGAAGACATCGCCGAATGTAGAAGATGCTGTAATCGGGCTCGCAGGAAAGCGCAACGCGCTCGAAACCGCATTCTGTCGCTGTGGCAATTACTGCACGCGGACTATAAAGAATGCCGCCAACGGTTCAAGAAGGCTATCCGTGCTAGTAAAGAATCCTGCTTCAAGGAACTGCGTGAAGGCGCTGACATCGATCCCTGGGGCAAAGCCTATAAAGTGGTGATGAGCAGCGTTCGAGGGCCAAGGGCTCCACAACCTTCGGATCCTACACTCATGGACAACGTGGTAGCTGCGCTCTTTCCCCCACAGGGGGGACGGGTGCACCACTATCACCTGCCTATGGGTGTAGAACGCATCCCGGCGGTGACGTTGTACGAAGTACTCCTCACGCTTCGAAAAATGTCCGATAAGAAGACACCAGGATTGGACGGCATCCCCAACGTCGCGATGAAAACGGCAATCAGGGCGAGCCCGGAGACATTTGCAAAAATGTATACCGCATGCCTCAACGAAGGAACGTTCCCTACTTTCTGGAAGTGCCAAAGACTGGTGCTACTATTGAAACCCGGAAAACAACCCGACCAGCCATCTGCGTATCGACCACTCTGCATGCTCGACTCGCTAGGAAAGGTACTGGAGAGCATAATCGTGAACCGACTTCACGATTCGCTAGAAAAGCCTGCTGGCTTATCCACTCAGCAATTTGGATTCCGCCGAGGAAAATCCACGGTCGACGCCATCCAGGCGGTGATGAGGATTGCTCGTGAGGCGACAAGCGGAGATAGGTGGAAAGGGGGCGACAAGAAGTACTGCGCAGTAGTAACGCTGGACATCAAAAACGCCTTCAACTCAGCGTGCTGGGCGCGAATAATGCAAGCGCTAGGCAATTTCGGAGTACCGGGGTACTTGCAGCGAATCATCGCCAACTACTTCGAGGGCAGAGTGTTGCTATATGACACCGACGACGGCGTAAAAACGTACGAGGTCACTAGAGGCGTCCCTCAAGGTTCGGTGCTGGGGCCAACATTGTGGAATGTGATGTACAATGGCGTTCTGACTGTCGATCTTCCCACGGATACCACTCTGATCGGCTATGCGGATGACATCGCACTGGTGGTAGTAGCGAAACACATCCACACGCTGGAGACGAGGTGTAGCGACGCTGCATCGAGAGTGATGAGGTGGTTGGACGGTGCGGATTTGAATCTGGCAGCGCAAAAAACTGAGGCGGTTCTCTTGAGCACCCGGAAAAAGCGTGAGGTCTTCACCTTCAGAGTGGGGGACCACGAAATAATATCGCAACCGTATCTTCGGTATCTTGGCGTGCTGATAGACACACGAATGTCCTTTAAGGATCATTTATTGGCGGTCAGCGAAAAGGCTTCAAGGGTAAACGGTGCATTGTCACGCATCATGGCGAACATTGGAGGACCACGCTCCAGCAGGCGGAAGCTCTTGGCAAGAGTGACAAGCTCTATTATGCTCTACGCTGCACCAGTGTGGGCAGACGCCACGCAGACGGCTTCATACATAGCTGGCATAAGGGCGACATATCGGCATAGCGCACTGAGAGTCGCCAGTGCCTTCCGCACAGTGTCGGATGATGCCATCGGTGTGATCGCGGTAGATATTCTGGCTTGCGAACTCCAACGCATCTACGCAGCAGGCAAGAACGCAACAAGGGAGGACGAGCGAAGACGCAGCATCAGTGAATGGCAACGACGGTGGGAAAGGTCGGAAAATGGAAGATGGACATTTGCCCTGATTCCAGATGTCACCTTTTGGATGGAACGCAAACACGGAGAGGTTGACTACTACATGACACAGTTGCTCAGTGGCCATGGTTGCTTCAAGCAATATCTTCATCGCTTCAAGCATGAAGATGACCCGTTTTGTACCAACTGTCCCAATGAGATTGAAGATGCCAGGCACATCCTGCTGTATTGTCCACGCTTCTGTAAGGAGAGATCAGATTTGACGGTGGCATTCGGCGAGGTCCCGACAATAACGAATACGGTGTCCCATATTTGCGAAACATCACAAAAATGGGAATCCTTCAAGGAAGCAGCAGCGAAAATCATGATCGAGCTTCGACGCATTGAACGCAGTAGACATACTGAACGAACACGTTCACGCCACGCAGGCAACACTCCCGATGCAACGAGAACTGTGGACTGATGACCCAAAACTGACGATTGAGCAATAAAGCTCCTACGGCCTTCCGACGAAATACCTGACGGTGGTACCGGGAGGACCCACCCGTACGCGAGAGGAGATATTTAGTGAGTTGAAGTCTCACACTGACTTAGGCTTTTGACGCTTTTACTCCTCATTAAAAAAAAAAAAAAAACCCACCAAAATGAACATACTCACTTTGGCGGCATTCATGTCTGTATAGGCGAAAGCATAAATGTCGACAGGTTCCCCCCCTCAAACAGGTTCAAAGAGTACAAAAGCTCTAGTCCAGGCTTTGACATTTTACTATTGTAATAGCGAGGCTGGCAATACCTTCATCGGATCGCCGCCGCTCACTTAGCTAACTTAACGGAAGCAAAATCGAAAGAAAGGAAAAGCAAGCAAGATAACTTTGACAGCTCAAACAAAATATTCAGTTTTCTTCTTCCGCGCGCCGGTCGCATTTCACCCGGGAGTGGCGAATTTGATTTGCTTAACGAATTAAGCAAAACAAATATATTATAAAAAAAATAATAACAATTAACAAAATTGATCAGTGCGTTCTTTCGGTTAGTGCGTGTGAGATTTTGTTCCTCCGATTTTGTTCGCCCGTCGTCCCGAACCAAAGGGAAACATAAAAAAACATAACAAACAAAACAACAACAACTGTGCCGCGAATTTATACCGCGACACATGAAAGTGGAATATTTATATTTTACTTTATAGTTTTTATATTCCACATGGAAAATTAAACATTCTGCTTTTATTCCGCTTGAAAAATTTAATATTTATTCCACTTGGCTCAAAAATATTCCAGAAGTGGAATATTATATTCCTCTCTGGTCACACTGAGACTTGAGCCACTTGTGGCACCGGCGAAATAGAGATCGTTTACTTGAAGTTACTCGGTTCCACGAACGAATACATTTCCGATAAGCGCATAAGCGGAAATGTACTCGTATTTTTGGTTTAATGGTGAAATGTTTAAAAGTGAAACCGAAAATGTGCTGAAAATGTCCATTTCCGCTATGGAAAAACTATCAAAACTGTCGGCTTAGTGAGAATATAGTATACAAGTAAAATTTGTAAAATAAATATAAATACAACTTTCGATGGGTACTCAAATTCATAAAAAGAATACAAAGAATCGAATAGAAAGTATTCGACGAGTACTACATCACAAACAAGAAAGAATGGAAGGCGTCAAAACACTTAAAATTGAGTGCGAAGGATCGAAAAAAATTGTGTGCGTGATATTCGATGGCGTAGACAATTACGTAAGACAATTGTAAGTCTACACACAAAAAAAAAAGTAGGTAAATCTAACCAAAAAAGACGATTAAAAATGCAGCAACCAAGAAACGTTGTAAATGGAACCGACTCAAAGTTGTTGGCGTACAATCAAATTTTGTTGGCGTACAATTAAAAATTGTTCGTATATTACTTTATGGAAGACAGAGAAAGCAATTATCCAATTGAGCGAAAAAATAAATAGATACATATTAGAAAAAGAATGCAAAAAAAGATAGCTGATGTGTTTGGTATTTCTGTAGATGTGTTGTATTGAAATATATTTATGAAGCTTAAATTAATTTAATGTAAGCCCAAGACTTTAAAAACGAGATAATTTACGTTTCGTACACAAATTTGTCGGGCAACATCATTTCTACTGCGAATATATATAATATTCATTACTTAGAACTAACGCGCTTCCACAAAACGCAATATTTTAATATTTCATTAAGTTTACAATAATATTGTAATATTGAAATTAATGTTTTCCCTGGAAAAAACGATCTGAAAAACATTCTGCACAATTTTTAAAATCGTAATATCACAATATTTGTTAATAATGAATTATAACATAGTCATAATTTGATTTAAAAAATTGTTTTCGAAATATCAAAAATGTAAAATGTAAACAAATTGGACGCCATCTTCTAGTGCTGAGAAAATTCGATTTTTTTGTATTCGATACAACCGGATACTTTCTTGTGAATACTTAATACTTTTTACGATAATTTTCATTCAATTTTGATTTGAAATAAAATCTCTGAGTAAAGTAAATGCACGTAGCAATTGCTCTAAGACGTTTTTATTATTACGACCCAACAATTTTCATACAAACTTCCCTAAAATACCAATAATAGTATCGCATACTAATGGAACCAAGTACTTCATGAGTCAAGTGTCGAATATAAATTATTCATATATTATGCAGCACTTGTTGCTTTGAGAGCGAAAACGAGACAGCCATATATAATAATTTTTCTCTCTTGTATTAAATGTCATGCTGTTAAAGAATTATGAAATATTTGCGGCATGGTCGCAATACCCCGTTCATTTCAATTGTTTTGCAAGAATTGCCATCCGCTCAAGTAAGTGTGTGTTGTGATTTGTGTCCGACTTTTTTTCTCAACCATTTCTTCGTATTCCTTTTGTGTGATTAGAAAAAATATTTGTTCTTACAGGCAATCCGGGAAATTGGCGATATAAATATCATACTAAAAGAAACAGAACTGAATTGCGTTTTGACATAAAATTTTCAGTATAACAAGAGATGATTTCATACAACTATCCCGTTCCGTTGTGGAAATCTTTCCATCAGAAGTGGCTGAAACGTACTACGTTCTATTTCAAAAGGGTCACTTGGCGAAAGGCTGGAATAATATCAAGGAGAATAAAAACAAAACCGATCGAAAAGAGTAAGTGTATTGTTTCTGTTATTTTAATTAAATAAATTTATATAAAATTTGAAATTGTGTTTTATTTCAATATCTTAACCCATTAATGACGAGAGCGAAATAATAGGAATTTTTTCAAGATTTTTTCAGGATTACCTAGAAAAGACCTAAGAAACGAATTCCAAACTTTTTTTTTTGGACCACTTGCTGGACCACACGCTCGTCACAACCCTAGCAAAATTACCTAATTTAAGATATTATTGTTTATAACCAAAGTTGGGCATTAACTAGTTAATTCGTTAATTAACGAAGTAAATTTTTTGGTTAACTTTTAACGTTTCAGTTAATTTCGAAAACCATTAACTTTTTCATTTAGTTAAGTTAAATTTCTTCGATTAACTAGCATTAGTTAACTTTGAAACGAAACGAATTTTTTATTATTAAATGTGAAAAAAAAGTAAAAATTAAGAATTCATACTATTTTTAATAATCTACCTAGCTACACTGTTGAAAAATTGTAAACACAGAACTCTTTCGTGTTGTTGACAAAAATTGAAAGTTCCGGCGTGCCTAGCCCGCAGTCAAATGTATCGGCTTGGTCGGCGGCGAAATATTGAGTCGATTGTGTCGGCTCAACCGATATTGACATCGATTTGTTCGCACGCCGATTGAAGCCGATTATGGTCGACGCGAAACTGTTTAGCCGCCGCCGACATTTTCCAATCAACTTGGAACTTTGGCAATGTGTAAACATTTATTTTGTAAAAAAAATTTTAATCAACAATTTTTTTTTAATTGTAAAATTTTTTTCAAAATAATTTTTTTTTTTAATTTATATAAATTCAGGATAAGTTTTGATTGGAAAAGATTTTTCAGCAAAGTAGTTTGTTTTTAAAAAACACACATTGTTGCACACAAAAAAAAAAACTTTAAAAACTTGGGGGCTACCAGGAAAAAAGTTAGAAAAGTAGGTCAGTTTTGAACTAGGATTTTCTTGATAAGTGTCCTGGAGCCACTCAAAATTACTACAAAAGGTTGGCTCTAACTAGTCCGCCATTCCGTATACCAATAATACTGCTCAGGTTTTCAATAATATTAGAAATATCTTCATATGGTATCGCGCTATTTTTAACTAAACTTTATGAAACAAACTAAAATCGAAAATCCCCACGCGATAATTAAATTCCCTATTTGCCCGAATAGCACAGTCGCGAAGCGTGGGATTTAAGCCGACCCTCGCGGAATGGTATCCCCGACCGAACGAAACACACGAATACGCGAAAACCCGATAACTAAACTTTTCAAATCCCTCTCTGAAATATACGTATATGGAAACCGCAAATAACCGAACGTGAAATGGAAACGAAAACCCACTTACACACAAAACGGAAATCTGTCAAACGAGAGTATTTTAAAAAAAAAATACTAATGACAAAAATCAAGTTCTTATGTGCACCTGGTTCACGGTACCACTCACTGACACACAACACGGAAATTTGTCAAACGAGAGCATTTTAGAAAAAAAAAAAAACACTAATGACAAAAATTATGTTTTTATGTGCAACTTGATTTACGGGACCAGACCGACCTGCCTGAAATCCCTCGCATTGCTCTTTACAGAATCAATTCACCAGCTGGTCTTCGAAAAAAAACCGATGTCCAGCAACAACTTGGCTCAGGTGCGGGACGCCACAACAAAAATTGGAAGGGAAAGGGGAAACCAGGACCACAAAACCGACGGAGACCAACTCCACTATAAAATCTCGAAACACCAGTGGCCGACTTGCCACAACCGACTTGCCACAACTTGACAAACTCTATTCACATTTTTTTTTTCCTTTTATATCTTTCGAATAAACCAAATGGCCGACTGCCACACATAAAAAAAACCAAATACACAATTGCCACCCGCTGGTGGAAATAACACCAGCGCGGAAAAATACTCCCTTCGAAAATATCTCAGCTCCACCATCCGACGAAGGTCCACAGCAACCAAAAAAAACACAATTTAATCAAAATCAAAATTTACTCTTTTCCCTGCCTAAAAAGAACTAAAAGAATCTTGTCTATATGAACGCATATATGGCGCTCACTTTCCATTTCTCCAACATCTTCCCCCCCCCCACACATGAGCGCGACCTACGCAGAAGCCAGTATTCGCAGTCGGGGCTTTGCCCACACCTATATGTGAAAGATCTTCTCAGATTTTTCTAGAGTGTGTTTGGCAAATTTACATATACACCCCCGCACCCACAAAAATGAAAATACTCAAATTGGCGGCACTCATGTATGTATAGGCGAAAGCATAAATGTCGACAGATTCCCCTCCCAAAACAGGTTTAGAGTACAAAAAGCTTTAGTCTAGTTTTTTTCATATTATGTCTTCGTCCCGTAAGTATAGTTTCGCGCAATGCCTTCCCCAACATCGGATCGTAAAAGCTCATCAACAAACTTCTAAAACGAAGTCGTAACAAAAGGGAATAAGAGATCTTGACAGCAGTTGTCAATTCTCCGCCCGGCTGCATTCCACCCGCGAGTGTCAAATTTGGTTCAATTAAACCAAAATAATATAAATAAAAAAAGAAGAATATAATAAAAAAGAACAATGCAATAAAAAGTGTCAGCGCGCGTTTTCGGTCTGTGTTTTTCCCTTCGGTTTTGTTCACCCGTCGCCCCGAACAAAGGGAAAACACAAAACAATAACAAACAAACAACAATAACAACAAACAAAATTCTGTCGCGAATTTATGCCGCGACATGGACTGAAATTAGAAAGGTCCTCGTCATCATTTGACATACACAGTTTACATGGCTGTAAAAGAGGTGTTCGATGAAGACCATCGGCAGTACCTCTGTCATATTAATCCTAATCTTCTTCTCCAGCCGGATAAATCGAGAAAATTGTGCTCGCCAAAATGTCTTCATCGTAATGCAAATTTGCTAAAAAAGCAAGTGAGTAAGTTTCAGTCGGTCGAAGTGAATCTATATATGCCGTACACCTTTCCATCTGATACCTGGTCGCCATCTTCCACTCATTCCACCGACGGTACTCACAGCACTATGTGCTCCATTTTTTAAATGTAGAATTTTTACATTCATAAGCTCGGCATGACCTAGCTATCATGATGTCATGTCGTAATCGGGGTATTGCCATGAAATTGGCTTATATTTGTTACTAAAGACGATTTTCACTTGTATGGAAGGTAGTCGTGGCAGTTGACCAATTCAGCCCATTTGCAATACCAACTCCTGCAGGAGTTAAGTCGAAAGTTTGGACCGCCTAGCTTGCTTCAATCTTCTTACCAATCAGAAAGATGGACATACTGAATGACATTCAGACATACGGATATGGCAAAATCCACTCAAGAAGCTGTGCTAATTTTTCATAAGTATAACAAGTACACAATCGTACTTTAAAACCAATTTGTAGATAAAATATATAGAATTTTATATGAAAAAAGATTAAAAAAAATATTTCTTAGTACAAATTTAAATTTACTAGGGTTGTGACGAGCGTGCCCATATGGTAACAGCAAAATGCAAAGTGATAAAAAAGTAACACCGAAGTAATAAAAGATTTTTTGAAATACGTTTTATTATACTTTGATATTCTCCACAAATTATAGAAAACAAACTTCCGTAATATATAACTTTGTGTAACACTGAAAAATATTCTTAGCGGAAAGATCGCGCCATTTCGCTGTTTTTTCCCACTTTTTTAAAATACTACTTTTCAATCATACACCACGGTCGCTACTGAAGTGCGATTGCTTAGAGTTATATATCAAAAGAAAGATCTAAGCATGCTTTATTGAAATCAAAAACCAGATTAGTGATATTTGTTCAAATATTTTTTTAATTGAATATACCGTGGAACGCTATCAGCGTTACCATATGGTAACACTCGTCGTGAATGGGTTAATTGAGCTCAAATTTCAGTAAATGTTCTGAAAACTAAATAGTTATGTTCCCTTTTTTACCTAGCGCTTCAAATTTACAATTCAATTCACTTCACGAACTTCTTACGCACCTGTATCGGAAAATTGAGCGTTGCTAACTTTCTCATTTAAAAGTTTCACAAATTATGGTCAGAACAAGTCAATCCCGGGATCCCGCTTCTTTGTTAGTCCCGAAAGTCCCGGGATTCGCACTGACTAGTCCCGGGATTTTCGGGACAAAAATATGCCTTTTATATTGGGAAAAATTAATCAATTAAATTCTATCTGTTTAGAAAAAATTTATAAATTCAGGAGCTTTTTCTATCATGAATAATTTCTTTCTGAATGGTTTATTTTAGCATTTGATTTTATTGGTTTGAAAAAATTATTCATTTTGTTTTAAAGAAAAAAATTAAAATAAATTGGAGAAAAGTTTATTGATATACTCGTACATAAACTGTATGAGTTATACATATAAAAATATGCAATACGCATTGCAGAAACTTGTATCAATGCGTGAAGGCAATTTAGGCATATTTTCATTACGTCAACAAATTTAAGTAAAAAATAGTTCCAAACTGTTTTCAAATTAGTAGACTATAAAGCACTCAAATCCATTTTGTTTAAATGGAAATCGGATCAAAAAATACATCGAACATCGTTCGGGACATGAAATACAAATTCCAATTCCGTATATTATTTAAAATGTTCGACAAAATGTTCAGGTCAAGAGTTGTTCGAGAAATGTGGATCAAACGACACATTTTTAAAATGATCTTATTCTGACCGGAAACCCAAGATTCCAAAGACCAAATCTATTCCAATTAGTATTTTATTCTACATATTTTAAAGTTATTCAAACTTTTTTCTAATATTCCAAATCATAGGTGTGATAAATTCAATTTAAAAAAAATCCAATAAAAACCTTGAATATTCTTAGATTATTTGCGCAATTTCCAAAATATTATAGTATGGGTATATTAAAAGCAATTCAATTCGATTTAAAATAACATTTTTTTTGTGAATTTTGGTTGAATTGAAAAAAAATCCAAATCCCGGGACTAATCCCGGGATTGCATTTTTCAATCCCGAAAATCCCGGGATTGGGAAAGGTCTCGAAAATTGACATCCCTAGTCAGAACACAGCAAAGTCAAGTGTGCCCCATTGTCACAGCTATCTCTACTTAATAGTATATTCCAAATATTCGAAACTTTTTTTTTTTGGACCACTTGCTGTTTGCCCACATCTGCCCGTTACCATATGGTAACGCTTGTCATAACCCTAGCAAAATTACCTAATTTAAGATATTATTGTTTATAACTATTTTTTTTTTAATTTTTGAAAGTTTAACAACGTGTAAACATTTATTTTGTAAAAAAAATTGAATCAACCATTTTTTGTAATTTAAAAATTTTTTTCAAAATAATTTTTTTTTTTTAAATTTATATAAATTCAGGATAAGTTTTGATTGGAAAAGATTCTTCAGCAAAGTAGTTTGTTTTTGAAAAACACACATTTTTGCATACAAAAAAAAACTTTATAGAACCCAGGAAAAAAGTTAGAAAAGTAGGTCAGTTTTTAACTAGGATTTTCTTGATAAGTGTCCTAGAGCCACTCCGCCATTGTATATATATGTATAATTCCGTATACCAATAATACTGCTCAGGTTTTCAATAACATTAGAAATATCTTCATATGGACTGAAATTAGAAAGGTCCTCGTCATCATTTGACATACACAATTTACATGGCTGTAAAAGAGGAGTTCGATGAAGACCATCGGCAGTACCTCTGTCATATTAATCCTAATCTTCTTCTCCAGCCGGATAAATCGAGGAAAATTGTGCTCGCCAAAATGTCTTCATCGTAATGCAAATTTGCTAAAAAAGCAAGTGAGTAAGTTTCAGCCGGTTGAAGTGAATCTATATATGCCGTACACCTTTCCATCTGATACCTGGTCGCCATCTTCCGCTCATTCCACCGACGGTACTCACAGCACTATGTGCTCCATTTTTTAAATGTAGAATTTATACATTCATAAGCTCGGCATGACCTAGCTATCATGACGTCATGTCGTAATCGGGGTATTGCCATGCAATTGGCTTATATTTGTTACTAAAGACGATTTTCACTTGTATGGAAGGTAGGCGTGGCAGTTGACCAATTCAGCCCATTTGCAATACCAACTCCTGCAGGAGTTAAGTCGAAAGTTTGGACCGCCTAGCTTGTTTCAATCTTCTTACCAATCAGAAAGATGGACATACTGAATGACGTTCAGACATACGGATATGGCAAAATCCACTCAAGAAGCTGTGCTTATTTTTTTATAAGTATAACAAGTACACAATCTTACTTTAAAACCAATTTGTAGATAAAATATATAGAATTTTATATGAAAAAAGATTAAAAAAATATTTCTTAGTACAAATTTAAATTTACTAGGGTTGTGACGAGCGTGCCCATATGGGAACAGCAAAATGCAAAGAGATAAAAAAGTAACACCGAAGTAATAAAAGATTTTTTGAAATACGTTTTATTATACTTTGATATTCTCCACAAATGATAGAAAACAAACATCCGTAATATATAACTTTTTGTAACACTGAAAAATATTCTTAGCGGAAAGATCGCGCCATTTCGCTGTTATTTCCCACTTTTTTAAAATACTACTTTTCAATCATACACCACGGTCGCTACTGAAGTGCGATTGCTTAGAGTTATATATCAAAAGAAAGATCTAAGCTTGCTTTATTAAAATCAAAAAACAGATTAATGATATTTGTTCAAATATTTTTTTAATTGAATATACCGTGGAACGCTATCAGCGTTACCATATGGTAACACTCGTCGTGAATGGGTTAAGCTCGACTTGATTCAATTTCTTAAAAGTAGAAATATGAAAAAAGAATTTGTGTGAGTGGGAACACCTTGGGCACATTCGCCGAATCGCACCTGGGGCACATACGTCAGCGTATTTGGTATAACAAAACCGACCAACAAAATTTTAAAGAAGAGAAAAAGAAGAATCAATAATTTAAGTTTATCAATTTATTTAGAAAAATCATTTGGAAAGTTGCATTTAACTCGGATCTCATTAACTAACTTTTTTTACATTTTGTGAAAAATTTTTCCTAAAAAAGTAATTAAGGCATTTGTTTAATGTTTTATTTTAACTTCTGATATTCAACAATTAAATAAAATATTATATTTGCCGAAAAAGTCTGCGCGGTTTTAAGTTATACCCCTTGGCGATTCTACCCCATGTTTCGCCATTTTTGCTATTTTTGAAAATCGTTGAAAAAGTAGTGGATAGCTTTTAGATATATGCTTTCAGGCGTTAAAATATTAAAGTTAATAAATGTGAGTTTCGAAGTGTACAAAAATTTGTAAGAAAAGATAATTGGTTAATTTTTTAATTTTTTAAAAATCTTTGAAAAAACGTGGCGAATGCGCCCCCTTCTACCCTACTTATTTTCGTTTTCGTTTAAAACACTTCCAAACAAAATTTGGGCCGATCGGATAATATTTAGGGGGTGTGCCCCAAAGTTTTATTTGGCCATAAGCCAAAAAAGTGTTTTTCAATCAAAAAAAGAAAAAAATTTAAATGATCAATTTTTGGCGAATTTTATTTTTCATTTATTAATGCTTAGCATATTGGTTGGAAAGAAAATATTTTAGAAAGTAAGGCATATATTTGTTAAATGCTAAATGAGTGCGGATTTTGTATGTGATGAAAATTGGTTGCGATTAGCAGGGGCGGATTAAGCCCTTATCGGGCCTAAGGCTAACCAACTAAAATGGGTCGAATATAAAAAAATTTTCAAAAACCAATTAAAAACGAAAAAAAAATTTTTAATTTATTTATTTCACAGCCTTATTTAGCCTAATTACAAAATTTACTTATTACTAATAACAAAATATATTATTTAGAATTACAGTTTTGTTGTTTTATAATATTCATACAATTTCTTTTTAAATTCATTTTCGTTTAAACATTTTCTAATTTCCTCAGGAAGTTCATTACATTGCTTAAAGCCTTTGTAATACTCTTAAACAACGCACCGAGAGAAAAAACTGTTAAAAACCATCCGAAAGTCGGAAAACTGTTTAATTTACAGCGAAAACTGTTACAGTTTTCGCTTTTATTTTAACGGTTTTCACTGTCAATTCAACAATTTTTCGACTGTCGGATGGTTTTTAACAGCGAAACTGTTATTTTTTTCTCTCGGTGCGTAAGCTTAAATTTATCCTTATTTCTAGTATTGCATGAATGTCCATCTCTGACATAAACTATTTTGTCACTTAGATAGTCATTACCGATTTTGATGTTATAAATAAATTTCATGGTGTAATAGATAACTTTTTGCTTGATACTTAACCATTTTAAAGAGTTAATCATTTTATCGTTGTCAGGCCCGTGCGCAAGGGGGGGTTTTGGGGGTTCCAGCCCCCCCCCAGAGGTTAAATTTTCAGTACAAAATTATTGAAACGATACTGAAATTTAATAGATTTTACAAGGTTTTATGAAATCAGTGTTACCATATTTACAGATTTATCTTTTTTTTTACAGATTATTTGTCAGATTTTAAGATTTTCTCCCAAAAACCACAGATTTCTTATAAATGTAACAGATTTTTACAAAATAAATTCAAATATACTCTGATTTTCCTAAAATGTATTCTTATCACGATAAAAAAAAATTATTTTGTAGTAACTGAAGATGTTGTAACACATAACAACAAGAGAAGCTAGATTTTTCCACTTGAAATCTCAATTTTTTTCTGCCATTGTGAAATTTAACAAGAAAAAAATTCGGCTAAAGCCGTTTTCTTCTGAAACCGTAAGAGAAATGTTGATTGGCGGTTTGAAAACCAAAAAAATCGGTTTAATCTTATTGTCACATCTCCAATTTTTATCCAGCAAGTGCGTTATCTATTTAATTCTAAAAATTTATAAGCATTTTTATAACAAAAATTATTTTTGCAAAATGGTTTGCTATCGAATAGCGCAAATTTTTGCATCAAAAATGGTTATCCTCCAGGTCGAAAAGTAGTAACATTTTTAAATCTGATTTTCTCGCTTAAGGTGCCCATTCTAACGGTACTCATTCGAACGGTGCTTTCAGTAGAACCCAAGTTAAAATTCTTAAAATTTCGGAAGCCAAAATAAATTATTAAAGTATGCTGTACCTAATTAACTGGCCGTTACTATATGTATATAATATTTACTAATTGGTCTGAACTTAAAAACAATTTCATAGAACAGATTTTTCTTAGTTACTGAGTATTATGAATATCTCGAACAAAAATATGTATGCTTTTATGTTGAATTGAGCTAGTTTTTTATACCCCCACACTCACTGTGGCAGGGTATACTAACTTTGTCACAACGTTTGTAACGCCCATAAGGAGGCGTGTCCGGTATGGAAAAGTATATATATTCTTGATCAGCATCACCTCCTGAGTCGATTTAGCGATGTCCGTCTGACCGTCTTTCCGTCTGTCCGTCCGCACGATAGCGGTCGCAGTTTTGGAGATATCGACTTGAAACTTTGGGTACAAGTTTTTCTCGTAAATACTGAGATCAAGTTCGAGAATCAGCCAAATCGGATAAAAACTGGGCGTGGCTCCCATACACCGAAAAAAAAGGTAAACATTTTTTATTGCTGTATTCGCTTGGAAATGTTTAGAAACGTATTTTTGACATGGTCCGAGGTTCCGAAGTCACATATATAAGGGTCTAAATGGGGTCTTGAGACCAATTTTTTTTTGGTGGATTTGATTGGAAATTTTTAGAAATGGATTTTGGCCATGGTCCGGGCTCCAAAAACACCTATAATTGGCTCGAAATAGGGTCTTGAGACGACATTTTTTTATGTTCGAGGTACTTCTTCCTACTGTGTGGGGGTATTTCAGCTTCGGTATAGCCGAAGATAGTCCACTCTCAAGTTTTTATTTGAATACAAAGTTTGGTTATTTTTACCGAACAAATGAATGGCTCTAAACTCAATCGTTCATATATTCAAAACTAAAAGTATTAGCACTAATCGATGACGTAAACAGCTTTCATAGATTCGTTTTGTTTTGATAAATTATTGGGTTTTGCCTATTCGACCATTTTTTAACTTCTTGATCCTACATTTCTCAAAAACGTGATAGAAAAATTCCAAGATCGCCATCTTGTTCGATTATAAAATTCAAATTCAAAATGTTAAAATTTGGTGGGGTAGTGTTATGTAATTAAATTTCTACCAACACTCCATCGTTGGAAACTGTCCACCACCCTGAAAGTATACAGGGCCACAGATTGGAGGCTCGGGAAGTTGCAAACCGAGTCGCAGTGAGCACAAGTTATCACATTTTTTCACATCTGGTTGTATTACTAATTAACTTTACAAATTACTAATACACAATACTACAAACTTTCAAAAAACAATTTAAACTTAATAAATAAACACCAATAGCAGGTGCGATTGCGCCAGAAGAGATAAACAACATCGAAACGAACAGCTGGGACTGACATTTCGCCTGCCTGTGGGGGTTGCCAGATCAATAGTTGTTTTGTATCTCTGTTTGGCGCTGCCACCAAATAAAAAAAAATCCGCAAAAAATATTTAAAAATATACTGCAATAGCCCGAAAACATATCATATACTACCATTCCTACAAAAACTCTTTTTTTAATTATACATAGGACATATCTATAGGTATAATTAAAATATTAAAAAAATAATAATAATAATAATTATATATAAATAAACAAATAAATCAGATAATAACAATAATAAATAATAAACAAATAAAAGGGAAATAAAACAAGTATGGGGCTGGGTCGCACCGCCGTCAAGGGGGTAGCCGAACATGAAGAAGCCGAAGGAGGAACGGAAGAAGCCGTAGGAGCAGCGGCAGCAATGGAGCAGGCAATTACGGTAGAACCAGAAACCTCGATAACACCAGAGCGATACCGATTACGTTCGCTGTCACCTGTATCTACACCAAGAGAGGTAAACCAACGCGAGATTCTCATAGCGAAAAGACGCAGGGAACGATCTACATCGAAAGACAATGAGGTGGTCCAAAATCAGGAGAATTCTACCCTTTTTCAACTGGGCCTAAAGTTAGAGGAGCTGGAAACCATGATGGGAGACGGGAGACGCAGTATCCACCAGCCAATGAGGTTACTGGTGAAAAACATTGTCGCGCTACACAAGCGAGCAACGGTCGAGTCACCCAGAGAAGTGATACGCGAGGAAACGGCGAGCCAGGACAAATACTCCCAGACTACACCATTGCCAAAAAGCGTGTTTGGGGTGTTAGAGTGGGTCAAAGCATGAGGGAGTAGCGGTAGCAGAACCTAATGCGCCACCTGCAAAAAAAATAATGCGAGCAGCAAAGCCCAGCGCAGTAACAAAAAATCACAAGCCGAGAAAGCGAATCACACAAAATGGAGCCGATGCAGAGAAACAGCCAAAACATGATAGCGCAAACGGTGAGGTATGGACAAAAGTCAGCAAAAGGCGAAAAAATGGAATTTCCGACATAGCTGTAACCAAAAGCAGACCCTACACAGAAGGAAGGCGATTTTCGGGGAAACCGCCGCGTCCTGATGCCATAGTCATCTCGAGAACAGGGGATATGTCGTATGCCGATATGCTAAAGTCGATAAAAGCGAAACCAGAGTTGAAGCAGCTAGGGGAATGCGTCAACAAAATCCGAAAGACTGCAAAGGGGGAACTGCTCCTGGAACTGAAGGGAAACGCTACATCCCACATAAGCGAGCTAAGAACCAGCGCTGAGCTCGTCTTGCAAGGTACAGCGAACGTACGAATGCTTAGTCAAGAAAAGACTATCGAGTGCCGTGACATCGACGAAGTCACATGTGCAGAGGAGTTATGTGCAGCAATCGATGAACAGTTCACCAGAGGAACTATCCAAGTAGGAGATATAAAATCAATGCGCACAACACGAGAGGGAACACAAACAGCTGTAATTCGCCTCCCCGTTAGAGTCGCCAATATGCTTATAACAGCAGGTCATGTACGAGTAGACTGGGTAAGATGTAGGATACGTGAACGCATCAGCCCAACCCGTTGCTACAGGTGCATGGAATTTGGACACATGGCGAAGAACTGCAGAAACCCAGAGGAGGGCACAGGAATATGCTTCAGATGCGGCAAAAAAGGGCACCTAGCCAGAAAATGCGAGGAAACCCCACGATGCATAATCTGCAAACCTGGTGATGAGGGAGGAAATGCGCACCCGACTGGATGCTTCCAATGACCAGTATACAAAGCGGCACTAAAAACAGCCCAAGGCTATGTTTAAGTGCGTTCAAATCAACCTAAACCACTGTGATGCCGCCCAGGAGCTATTGGAGCAGGCGATAAGAGAGCACAAAGTAGATGTTGTACTAATTAGTGAACAGTACAAAGCTCCGGCAGGCAACGGGAACTGCATAGAGGATAAAACCCAGAAAACCGCAATCTGGACCTGTGGAACTCTGCCTTTCGAATGGAAAGCCAATAAATGTCACGATGGTTTCGTATGCGGAAAAATAAATGGAGTGTACGTCTACAGCTGCTATGCGCCCCCTAGCCTCAGCATAAGCGATTTCACCGACATGCTAGACAGACTGGCGGCAGACGCGAGGCTAAAGAAGCCAACTATAATCGCAGGCGATTTTAACGCATGGTCAACTGTATGGGGCAGCAAGAAAACAACAAAAAGAGGAGAGGTGCTTCTGGAGTCGCTCGCCAGCCTTGAGTTGGTACTACTAAACCAAGGAACAAAAAATACATTTAGCAAAGGAGGAGCAGGATCCATAATTGATCTTACGTTCGCAAGCAGGTCACTGTCGAAGCTAATCCAATGGGGAGTCTCTGATATCTACACTCATAGCGACCACAATGCCATCATCTTCGAACCACGACCTTGCGAGCGCTTCAGGATGTCACGAACGGCACCCAAAGCACAGAAAAAGGGGTGGAAACAAAAGGAGCTAGAAACGGAATGGCTAGAACTAATGCTGGACGACATGGTGACGCTCCACCGCAATGCAGAAACAAATGCAACGCGCATTAAAATATGGTTGACGAATGCGTGCGATGCAGCAATGACACGTAAAGGAGGAGGAAACGGCAGAGCACAACTTTACTGGTGGAACAGTAAAATCGCCACACTGAGATCAGAATGTCACAAGCTCAGAAGAAGACACCAAAGGTCAAGAGGTTGAAGCGACCATGCCCAATTGCAAGAAGAGTTCAAGTCCAAAAGGAAAGAACTAAGGAAGGCGATATCCAGTAGTAAAAGCAGTGCCTGGACAAAGCTGAGAGACGACGTAGAAAAAAATCCGTGGGGCGTAGCCTTCAGAATCGTCTTCACAAAGATCAAAGGCAAAAGTGGAATCGCGCTAGTATCACCCACAATCATGTACGACATAGTCAGTGGTCTCTCCCGAGGAATGAACCACTTAGACTACCCCGACAATTAAATGTAAGGATAAGCGAAATCCCAGCAGTTACCATCGATGAGCTTCTTGAAGCCGCGGTCAGAATAAAGGTCAATAAAACTCCTGGCCTGGACTGTATCCCAAACGGAGTAGTAAAAATCGCAATGCGTAAGAGACCATCACTATTTTGTGACCTCTACACCACGTGCCTAAACGAAGACACGTTCCCGGTAAGATGGAAAAAACAGCGCCTAGTACTCATAGCGAAGGGTGATAAGCCCCCAGAACAGCCCTCGTCGTACCGCTCCCTGTGTATGCTGGATACAACAGGAAAAGTTCTAGAACGCATCATATGCACGCGCCTAGAGAAAATCACAGAAGAAGCAAATGGACTTTCCGAAAAGCAGTACGGTTTTAGGAAAAGTAGATCGACGGTTGACGCTATAACTGCGGTGTGCGACATCGCTCGTAAAGCTCTCTCAGGGAAACGATGGCTAGAAGGCACGAAACAATATTGCGCAGTGGTTACATTGGATGTAAAAAATGCGTTCAACTCGGCAAATTGGAGCCGAATAATGTTAGCTCTGAACACTATGCGCGTACCAGACTACCTGATCCGAATAGTGGCAAGCTACCTCGATAGAAGGACACTCATGTACGCCACAAATGAAGGAGCAAAGAAATACCGAAGTTAGTAATAGAAGACGTTTATCACGCTAGTTTTTAACTAAACTTTAAAAAAAGCTAATATCCAAAAATCCCCACGCGATAATTAAATTCCCTATTTGCCCGAATAGCACAGTCGCGAAGCGTGGGATTTAAGCCGACCCTCGCGGAATGGTATCCCCGACCGAACGAAACACACGAATACGCGAAAACCCGATAACTAAACTTTTCAAATCCCGCTCTGAAATATACGTATATGGAAGCCGCAAATAACCGAACGTGAAATGGAAACGAAAACCCACTTACACACAAAACGGAAATCTGTCAAACGAGAGTATTTAAAAAAAAAATACTAATGACAAAAATCAAGTTCTTATGTGCACCTGGTTCACGGTACCACTCACTGACACACAACACGGAAATTTGTCAAACGAGAGCATTTTAGAAAAAAAAACACTAATGACAAAAATTATGTTTTTATGTGCACTTGATTTACGGGACCAGACCGACCTGCCTGAAATCCCTCGCACGATTCATTAAAGAATCAATTCACCAGCTGGACTTCGAAAAAAATCAATGTCCAGCAACAACTTGGCTCAGGTGCGGGACGCCACAACAAAAATTGGAAGGGAAAGGAGAAACCAGGACCACAAAACCGACGGAGACCAACTCCACTATAAAATCTCGAAACACCAGTGGCCGACTTGCCACAACCGACTTGCCACAACTTGACAAACTCTATTTACATTATTTTTTTTTCTTTATATCTTTCGAATAAACCAAATGGCCGACCGCCACAGATAAAAAAAACCAAATACACAATTGCCACCCGCTGGTGGAAATAACACCAGCGCGGAAAAATACTCCCTTCGAAAATATCTCCTGCCTCAGCTCCACGATCCAACGAAGGTCCACAGCAACCAAAAAAAACACAATTTAAGAATCAAAATCAAAAATTAAAAACCACAAGAATCAAAATTAAATCCACAATTAAAACCGCACTACTCGAAAATTTAAATTTTGAAATCAAAAAAAGAAAACGCCAGTCCACTAATTCTGTTTGCACTCTTTTCCCTGCCTAAAAAGAACTAAAAGAATCTTGTCCATATGAACGCATATATGGCGCTCACTTTACATTTCTCTAACATCTTCCCCCCCCCCCCACACATGAGCGCGACCTACGCAGAAGCCAGTATTCGCAGTCGGGGCTTTGCCCACACCTATATGTGAAAGATCTTCTCAGATTTTTCTAGAGTGTGTTTGGCAAATTTACATATACACCCCCGCACCCACCAAAATGAAAATACTCAAATTGGCGGCACTCATGTATGTATAGGCGAAAGCATAAATGTCGACAGATTCCCCTCCCAAAACAGGTTTAGAGTACAAAAAGCTTTAGTCTAGTTTTTTTTTCATATTATGTCTTCGTCCCGTAAGTATAGTTTCGCGCAATGCCTTCCCCAACATCGGATCGTAAAAGCTCATCAACAAACTTCTAAAACGAAGTCGTAACAAAAGGGAATAAGAGATCTTGACAGCAGTTGTCAATTCTCCGCCCGGCTGCATTCCACCCGCGAGTGTCAAACTTGGTTCAATTAAACCAAAATAATATTAATAAAAAAGAACAATATAATAAAAAAAGAACAATACAATAAAAAGTGTCAGCGCGCGTTTTCGGTCTGTGTTTTTCCCTTCGGTTTTGTTCACCCGTCGCCCCGAACAAAGGGAAAACACAAAACAATAACAAACAAACAACAATAACAACAAACAAAATTCTGTCGCGAATTTATGCCCCACCCCCACCTCCGCGAAAGTTGCTTGGTCTCCTGAGACCAGCCAACTTTCGAATCTAACCGGAGAAAATCACCCTGAGTCCCCCGTCTTCGTCTTCCAAAACATATGCCCACAAAGACACCCTCTTTTTAACCAAAAAAAAAAAATCGGACAAAACCAAAATAACGTCTCCATACTAACTCGTGTGGTAAATTCCGTACATCTCTACGTCTGAGTTTACCATTTCCAACTTTTCTATATGTCGTCCCTCAAGTCTGCCATTTTCTTGGCCCGGTACTGTCCGGTTGGTCTGAGTCCCCCACTCGTCTATAATCCTTATCACATCTGACCGCCATATTCCGGCCAAAACTCACGAAGTATGGAGACGACCCCAAAATCTCACGCTGCGCTGTTCCATTACAGCATGCCACCTTTGAGAGACGAGAATCCCACGTCCTGTGGTTCTCCGGCACATAAGCCCTCAAGGTGGTCTTAATTTGTTAGTTCTCTAGCTCCTACTCAACGACCTACTCAAATAAGAGATTTCCTTGTCCCCTATAACAAAAGCTGTTCTCGCACTCCGGCGGCCATCTAAACCTGTTCTTCGTCTCTAGAAGACCAGTTAGAGGCTTTACCAAATCAGCGAAATTCGAAACAAATCTAAGTACCGTAGCGAAGAAACAGGACAATTAAATGTTTCCCTATTCATCACAAGCCCTGCCCACAAATCCTCCTCAGGACCTCCCTCAGAACCTCAACATGCTTATCAAATGTATTTGTAACGATAATAATATCGTCAAAATACACGAAAACATGGAGTTCTAAGTCAGCCCCAAGTCCCTCAGGCATAGCTCGGAAAACTTCCCCTACTAACTCCTCAAGTACCGAATTTTCCCTAGTTGACAAAGCAAACCTATCAACTATCGCCGCTACTGACGAGGCCTTGACCTGGAAAACTCCTCTGACTCTTGAAAAACCAAATCTTCCCTAGTTGATAAAGCAAACCTATCAACTATCGCCGCTACTGACGAGGCCTTAGCCTGAAAATTATACTGACTTTTCAAGAACCGAATTCTCCCTAGTTGAGAAAGCAGCCCTATCAACTACCGCCGCTACTGACGAGACCTCGACTTGGTCGGAAAAACTCCACTGATTCTTGGCCAAATCTGGCACAACACCGGCCCTAGACCACAAGTCCCCGCCAAGAATCAATGCCTGGGCCAAATCCGACACCACGAGGCATGGACCGACTTGCCCTCTACCTCGAAATGAACCGAAACTACCCCAACTAACTCCTCAATTTCTTCATATAAGAATAACCCACTCAAAAAAACATTTTAAAAAAATATATAAAATAAACCAGCGTACCGCGCTCACAGAAAAAAAAATTTAAATAAATAAAATCAAGATCAAAAAAAATTATTAAAAATAAAAATTTTAAAAAAAAACCAAACAGTTATTGTCAATTCACAAAAAAAAGTTAAAAAAATAAAATGGAACGGACTCACCAAAAAAAACACGAACTCCGCCGGCAGTGTCGTTCTCACCGATACGATTAAAAAAAAATGCTAAATAAAATAAAAAGACTAATTAGTAAATTATAAAAAAAACTGGATTAATACAACCAAAACAAACGGCACAAAAAAAACAAATAAATATATTTAAATCAAAAAAAAAATTTAATTTGAAAAAAAAACCCGAAAACTAAAAAAACTTTTTTTTTAAAAATCAAAAAAAAAATTTTTGAAAAAAAACAAAAACATTTTTATTAAAAAAACAAAATAGCCCCACGTTGGGCGCCAGCTTATCACGCTAGGTTTTAACTAAACTTAAAAAAAAAACCCCACGCGATAATTAAATTCCCTATTTGCCCGAATAGCACAGTCGCGAAGCGTGGGATTTAAGCCGACCCTCGCGGAATGGTATCCCCGACCGAACGAAACACACGAATACGCGAAAACCCGATAACTAAACTTTTCAAATCCCTCTCTGAAATATACGTATATGGAAACCGCAAATAACCGAACGTGAAATGGAAACGAAAACCCACTTACACACAAAACGGAAATCTGTCAAACGAGAGTATTTTAAAAAAAAATACTAATGACAAAAATCAAGTTCTTATGTGCACCTGGTTCACGGTACCACTCACTGACACACAACACGGAAATTTTTCAAACGAGAGCATTTTAGAAAAAAAAACACTAATGACAAAAATTATGTTTTTATGTGCACTTGATATACGGGACCAGACCGACCTGCCTGAAATCCCTCGCACGATTTATTAAAGAATCAATTCACCAGCTGGACTTCGAAAAAAATCAATGTCCAGCAACAACTTGGCTCAGGTGCGGGACGCCACAACAAAAATTGGAAGGGAAAGGGGAAACCAGGACCACAAAACCGACGGAGACCAACTCCACTATAAAATCTCGAAACACCAGTGGCCGACTTGCCACAACCGACTTGCCACAACTTGACAAACTCTATTTACATTATTTTTTTTTCTTTATATCTTTCGAATAAACCAAATGGCCGACCGCCACAGATAAAAAAAACCAAATACACAATTGCCACCCGCTGGTGGAAATAACACCAGCGCGGAAAAATACTCCCTTCGAAAATATCTCCTGCCTCAGCTCCACGATCCAACGAAGGTCCACAGCAACCAAAAAAACACAATTTAAGAATCAAAATCAAAAATTAAAAACCACAAGAATCAAAATTAAATCCACAATTAAAACCGCACTACTCGAAAATTTAAATTTTGAAATCAAAAAAAGAAAACGCCAGTCCACTAATTCTGTTTGCACTCTTTTCCCTGCCTAAAAAGAACTAAAAGAATCTTGTCCATATGAACGCATATATGGCGCTCACTTTACATTTCTCTAACATCTTCCCCCCCCCCCACACATGAGCGCGACCTACGCAGAAGCCAGTATTCGCAGTCGGGGCTTTGCCCACACCTATATGTGAAAGATCTTCTCAGATTTTTCTAGAGTGTGTTTGGCAAATTTACATATACACCCCCGCACCCACCAAAATGAAAATACTCAAATTGGCGGCACTCATGTATGTATAGGCGAAAGCATAAATGTCGACAGATTCCCCTCCCAAAACAGGTTTAGAGTACAAAAAGCTTTAGTCTAGTTTTTTTTTCATATTATGTCTTCGTCCCGTAAGTATAGTTTCGCGCAATGCCTTCCCCAACATCGGATCGTAAAAGCTCATCAACAAACTTCTAAAACGAAGTCGTAACAAAAGGGAATAAGAGATCTTGACAGCAGTTGTCAATTCTCCGCCCGGCTGCATTCCACCCGCGAGTGTCAAACTTGGTTCAATTAAACCAAAATAATATTAATAAAAAAGAACAATATAATAAAAAAAGAACAATACAATAAAAAGTGTCAGCGCGCGTTTTCGGTCTGTGTTTTTCCCTTCGGTTTTGTTCACCCGTCGCCCCGAACAAAGGGAAAACACAAAACAATAACAAACAAACAACAATAACAACAAACAAAATTCTGTCGCGAATTTATGCCCCACCCCCACCTCCGCGAAAGTTGCTTGGTCTCCTGAGACCAGCCAACTTTCGAATCTAACCGGAGAAAATCACCCTGAGTCCCCCGTCTTCGTCTTCCAAAACATATGCCCACAAAGACACCCTCTTTTTAACCAAAAAAAAAAAATCGGACAAAACCAAAATAACGTCTCCATACTAACTCGTGTGGTAAATTCCGTACATCTCTACGTCTGAGTTTACCATTTCCAACTTTTCTATATGTCGTCCCTCAAGTCTGCCATTTTCTTGGCCCGGTACTGTCCGGTTGGTCTGAGTCCCCCACTCGTCTATAATCCTTATCACATCTGACCGCCATATTCCGGCCAAAACTCACGAAGTATGGAGACGACCCCAAAATCTCACGCTGCGCTGTTCCATTACAGCATGCCACCTTTGAGAGACGAGAATCCCACGTCCTGTGGTTCTCCGGCACATAAGCCCTCAAGGTGGTCTTAATTTGTTAGTTCTCTAGCTCCTACTCAACGACCTACTCAAATAAGAGATTTCCTTGTCCCCTATAACAAAAGCTGTTCTCGCACTCCGGCGGCCATCTAAACCTGTTCTTCGTCTCTAGAAGACCAGTTAGAGGCTTTACCAAATCAGCGAAATTCGAAACAAATCTAAGTACCGTAGCGAAGAAACAGGACAATTAAATGTTTCCCTATTCATCACAAGCCCTGCCCACAAATCCTCCTCAGGACCTCCCTCAGAACCTCAACATGCTTATCAAAAGTATTTGTAACGATAATAATATCGTCAAAATACACGAAAACATGGAGTTCTAAGTCAGCCCCAAGTCCCTCAGGCATAGCTCGGAAAACTTCCCCTACTAACTCCTCAAGTACCGAATTTTCCCTAGTTGACAAAGCAAACCTATCAACTATCGCCGCTACTGACGAGGCCTTGACCTGGAAAACTCCTCTGACTCTTGAAAAACCAAATCTTCCCTAGTTGATAAAGCAAACCTATCAACTATCGCCGCTACTGACGAGGCCTTAGCCTGAAAATTATACTGACTTTTCAAGAACCGAATTCTCCCTAGTTGAGAAAGCAGCCCTATCAACTACCGCCGCTACTGACGAGACCTCGACTTGGTCGGAAAAACTCCACTGATTCTTGGCCAAATCTGGCACAACACCGGCCCTAGACCACAAGTCCCCGCCAAGAATCAATGCCTGGGCCAAATCCGACACCACGAGGCATGGACCGACTTGCCCTCTACCTCGAAATGAACCGAAACTACCCCAACTAACTCCTCAATTTCTTCATATAAGAATAACCCACTCAAAAAAACATTTTAAAAAAATATATAAAATAAACCAGCGTACCGCGCTCACAGAAAAAAAAATTTAAATAAATAAAATCAAGATCAAAAAAAATTATTAAAAATAAAAATTTTAAAAAAAAACCAAACAGTTATTGTCAATTCACAAAAAAAAGTTAAAAAAATAAAATGGAACGGACTCACCAAAAAAAACACGAACTCCGCCGGCAGTGTCGTTCTCACCGATACGATTAAAAAAAAATGCTAAATAAAATAAAAAGACTAATTAGTAAATTATAAAAAAAACTGGATTAATACAACCAAAACAAACGGCACAAAAAAAACAAATAAATATATTTAAATCAAAAAAAAAATTTAATTTGAAAAAAAAACCCGAAAACTAAAAAAACTTTTTTTTTAAAAATCAAAAAAAAAATTTTTGAAAAAAAACAAAAACATTTTTATTAAAAAAACAAAATAGCCCCACGTTGGGCGCCAGCTTATCACGCTAGGTTTTAACTAAACTTAAAAAAAAAACCCCACGCGATAATTAAATTCCCTATTTGCCCGAATAGCACAGTCGCGAAGCGTGGGATTTAAGCCGACCCTCGCGGAATGGTATCCCCGACCGAACGAAACACACGAATACGCGAAAACCCGATAACTAAACTTTTCAAATCCCTCTCTGAAATATACGTATATGGAAACCGCAAATAACCGAACGTGAAATGGAAACGAAAACCCACTTACACACAAAACGGAAATCTGTCAAACGAGAGTATTTTAAAAAAAAATACTAATGACAAAAATCAAGTTCTTATGTGCACCTGGTTCACGGTACCACTCACTGACACACAACACGGAAATTTTTCAAACGAGAGCATTTTAGAAAAAAAAACACTAATGACAAAAATTATGTTTTTATGTGCACTTGATATACGGGACCAGACCGACCTGCCTGAAATCCCTCGCACGATTTATTAAAGAATCAATTCACCAGCTGGACTTCGAAAAAAATCAATGTCCAGCAACAACTTGGCTCAGGTGCGGGACGCCACAACAAAAATTGGAAGGGAAAGGGGAAACCAGGACCACAAAACCGACGGAGACCAACTCCACTATAAAATCTCGAAACACCAGTGGCCGACTTGCCACAACCGACTTGCCACAACTTGACAAACTCTATTTACATTATTTTTTTTTCTTTATATCTTTCGAATAAACCAAATGGCCGACCGCCACAGATAAAAAAAACCAAATACACAATTGCCACCCGCTGGTGGAAATAACACCAGCGCGGAAAAATACTCCCTTCGAAAATATCTCCTGCCTCAGCTCCACGATCCAACGAAGGTCCACAGCAACCAAAAAAAACACAATTTAAGAATCAAAATCAAAAATTAAAAACCACAAGAATCAAAATTAAATCCACAATTAAAACCGCACTACTCGAAAATTTAAATTTTGAAATCAAAAAAAGAAAACGCCAGTCCACTAATTCTGTTCGCACTCTTTTCCCTGCCTAAAAAGAACTAAAAGAATCTTGTCCATATGAACGCATATATGGCGCTCACTTTACATTTCTCTAACATCTTCCCCCCCCCCCCACACATGAGCGCGACCTACGCAGAAGCCAGTATTCGCAGTCGGGGCTTTGCCCACACCTATATGTGAAAGATCTTCTCAGATTTTTCTAGAGTGTGTTTGGCAAATTTACATATACACCCCCGCACCCACAAAAATGAAAATACTCAAATTGGCGGCACTCATGTATGTATAGGCGAAAGCATAAATGTCGACAGATTCCCCTCCCAAAACAGGTTTAGAGTACAAAAAGCTTTAGTCTAGTTTTTTTTTCATATTATGTCTTCGTCCCGTAAGTATAGTTTCGCGCAATGCCTTCCCCAACATCGGATCGTAAAAGCTCATCAACAAACTTCTAAAACGAAGTCGTAACAAAAGGGAATAAGAGATCTTGACAGCAGTTGTCAATTCTCCGCCCGGCTGCATTCCACCCGCGAGTGTCAAACTTGGTTCAATTAAACCAAAATAATATTAATAAAAAAGAACAATATAATAAAAAAAGAACAATGCAATAAAAAGTGTCAGCGCGAGTTTTCGGTCTGTGTTTTTCCCTTCGGTTTTGTTCACCCGTCGCCCCGAACAAAGGGAAAACACAAAACAATAACAAACAAACAACAATAACAACAAACAAAATTCTGTCGCGAATTTATGCCGCGACACGTTGAAAAGCTGTGCAGTGAAACCATGCGCCAAACGAAAGGCTGGCTCGAAATCGCCGGTTTAGAACTAGCAGACCACAAAACCGGGGCCGTACTGATGAGCAGTCGCAAGAAAGTCGAAGTGTTACAGATTCGAATAGGAGAACACGTGAGCCCAAATATAAAGTACCTCGGAGTACTACTGGACCATAGACTAAATTTTTAAGGACCACCTTAAATATGCGGGCGAGAAAGCCATGAAGGCCAGCGCAGCTCTGGCCAATCTAATGCCGAACATCGGAGGGCCAAGACAAGGCATAAGGAAGTTGCTGGCAAGTGTCAACACTTCCATCATCATGTACGCAGCTCCAATATGGATTTCGGGAACGAGGTATAACTCCTACATGAGGGGAGTAGTGTCTGCCTACCGGCTCACATCCTTGAGGGTATGCAGTGCTTTCCGCACGGTCTCCAACGACGCAGTGAATGTGGTATGTGGCCGAATGCCAGTCGATATTGCGGCGAGCGAAGCAGCGGCCATGCGCAAAGTTAAAAACTTACTCGAACGGGATCGCATTCGATCGGATAGCTACAGAAAATGGCAAGAGCACTGGGATGTGTCGACAAAAGGACGGTGGACCCATATGCTGATCCCGAACATCCAACTATGGATAAAACGGGCATATGGAGAGGTAAACTACCAGCTGACCCAATGGATCACTGGCCATGGCTGCTTTAGAGAGTACCTGCACAAGTATAAACATGTGGACGATCAATACTGTTTGTACTGCACACAGAAAGTCGAAAATGCGCACCATGTTCTAATAGAATGTGGAATGTTTGAGGAAGCACGAAAAACGTTGGAACAACACATCGGAGGAAAAATCACGGCGATCCTACTCATTAGCAAAATGATGGCATCGAGAGAAACGTGGGACGTAGGCAACCATATCATTGCGGGGATCATGCAACGTGTGCGGCACACACACACACACACGCACACACAAAATATGTAAAGTGAAAAGTGAAAGTTTACCTCAGAAACCGATCCGCAAAAAAACCTGGAAAAAACAATATTAAAAAAAAAAAGAAAACTCTTAAAGTGCAAACACATCTCACAACTACCAACACTACATCTTTGGAATCGATTGTGGCGACGATCAATACCGGAATTGCTGTCCACCACCCTAAAACATCTTTGGGCCATAGATTGGAGTCTCAAACTTTTCAAATTCAAAACTTCTAAATTAACTTTAAGTATATAAACAACATTAATAGCAGGTGCGATTGCGCCAGAAGTGATACATAAAATTTGTCTCAGAGCGAACAGCTGTGAACTGACATTTGCCTGTTTGCGGGGGCTGCCAGATCATTAGCTGATTGTATCTTCTTTTGGCGTTGCCACCACAGTGAAACTAATAATACCATATAAAATTCATAAAAATCCCGAAATAGCCCAATTTGTACTTTATATCCATTTTTTCAAGTCAATTTCAACTTTTAAAAAATACTATTATATAAAATAATTAAAATAATTAAATAATTAAAAAAAAAAAAAAAAAGTATTTAAAAATACAAAAAAAAAACCAGCGATGAGAGTTGGTGTCTTCTAGCTAATATCATAAATTTACATTTTTTCAGGTTCAGTTCCATTAAGTTATTATCACACCAGATAGCTATACTGGTCAGATCTGATTGTAACAACTTATGTTGATCTAAGATGTCATAGGATAGAAACAATTTAACGTCATCAGCATACAACAGTACATTCGAATGTTTAATGACAGAAGGAAGGTCATTTATAAAAAGATTAAACAGAATAGGACCTAAGTGACTTCCTTGAGGAACTCCAGAGGTGACATCTATAGTTTTTGATGTTGATGATTCGAATAACACCTGTTGCTTCCGATTTGTCAGATACGATTCTACCCATTTTAAAAGAAGATCTGGGAATCCGTATCTTTTAAGCTTTTCAATCAACAAATAATGATTTACTTTATCAAAAGCTTAACTAAAATCAGTATATATGACATCTGTTTGAAGATTCTTTGAAAATCCCTTTATTGTTAATGAAGAAAATTCCAATAAATTTGTAGATGTTGATCTACCTCTCAGAAAACCATGCTGTGAAGGAGATATTAAAGTTGTGACCGAATGAACCAATTGCTTTGTGACAACTTGTTCAAATAACTTTGGTATTGTGCTAAGTTTAGCAATACCTCTATAGTTAGATACGAATGATTTGGTTCCACTTTTATAAAGAGGAATAATGTATGACTCTTTCCATGAATTCGGAAAATAACCTCTTTCAATAGAGGCATTAAATATATTTGAAAGTGGAATGTATAAATTTTCTGCACAAACTTTCAAAATACAGCTAGGAATATTATCTGGACCAGTACTATATGAATATTTCAACGATTTTAGTTGTTGTAAGACATCATCAGATTCTATAACAGGATTGAGAATGGAATTATAAGTGGGGATGTTATAAGGATATGATGTGTTGCCATAAGTATTATCAGAATATGCCGTTTTGAAGAAGTCAGCAAACATATTTGAAATCTCAGTAGGATTGTTGGACTCACGATCATTCCATTTCATTGTAGTTGGAAAACCAGTGTTTTTCCTTTTTGAATTTACAAAGTTATAAAAAGTTTTAGAATCGTATTTCATTTTGGATTTCAAATCGTTCAAATATTCATCATAGCATTTTTTATTAAGTATTTGATATTTATGTCTCAGAAGCGAATATTTTGAATAATCTTGAAGGTTTAAAGTTCTTTTATATGTTTTAAATGCCCGAGTTTTCGAAGTTTTTAGTTTCCTCAATTCTTTTGTAAACCATACAGCACCAAGTTCATTCGAATTCTTTTTAATGTTCTTTGGAACACATATCTCGAAGATTTTGCTGAGCGTACAATTGAAAATTGATACACAGTCGTCAACACCTTCAAAGTTCATGTCCCAACTAGTTTCAGATAAGAGTTGGTTCATTTTAACAAAATTTGTATTCTTGAAGCAAAAAAATGACTTCAACGGTGTAGAAACTGGATCTAAGTTGTTTTGAACAAATTCGAAAGATAATTCAAGTGTTGGGTGATGGTTATCTTCTGGACATGCAAAAGCATCACAGCGTTGCACTGAAAACTTCGAAGAGTCATCAACATAAATTAAATCCAAAATTCTACTATTCTTATTTTCAATCCCGTTTACTTGTTGTAAACTCATATCTGAAAATGAATCTAGAAAGTCATTTAAACAATCACGAGAAGAATATGGAAGAAACTGGTTTGAATCGTCACAAAAATTCCAAGATATATTCGGTAAATTAAAGTCTCCAAAAACAACAATGGAATCGGCAGGTTTAACATTTGAGTAAACCAATGATATAAGCGACACATGTCTTAGATAAACGGTAATATCGGAATTCGGTGGGATATACGAGCAAGTAACGAAAATATCGATACTAAAAACTCGAATTCGTACACAAATAAATTCCAAGTCAGAAACATCTGAAAGTATGATTTCCTCAGATGAAAAAAGGTTTTTTACTGCAATGAGGACTCCACCACCAGTCCTGCATTTACGATCCCTCCGAAAAATTTGATACCCAGCACACAGAATTTCTGAATCAAAAATATGTGGTTTAAGCCAAGTTTCGGTAAATACCAAGACATTATGACTACAATCAAAACTTTTAATATAAATATCGTTCAACTTTGTATTTAGCCCTCGAACATTTTGGTACAGAAGACAAGCAACATTATTCGGGATTTTATTTAGTTTTTTTGATTAGAATTTAATTTTCTTTGAGGAAGTTGAACTGGATTTACTAGATTTGATTTTTCTTTATAAACAAATTCACGAACTAAAGTTTTATCCGGCCAAAAATTTTTATTAACAATCTCATCAAACAATTCTGCAGGAACAGATAATTTGAAAGACGAAATGTTTCTAGCGTATGAAAAGTTGAATTTAAAAGCAATTATATTATTACCGGTTTTATTGAGTTTAGAATCAATATAAAATATAATATCTTCAGTTAATGTGTCTGGTGCAAATCTGGACACGAAAATAGATTTTTTAGGTTGCACAACAACAAGCCTTTTTGGGGTTCTCGTTTCTTGTACTTCCCGCAAACAATCCTTTGGAGAAATAATATTTATGGAAGGACAAACATTTTTATCAATATTTGAGATTCCATTCATATTTTTCTCAGGAGCGCCATCTACCCTCGTTTCCAAAACCACAGGATCAGGAGAATAAAATGTAACTGGAGAAGCAAACATATCGGAAAAGGATGGAGTTGTCGGAGTTGAAATTGGCTTTGGGGTAGGTGGTAAAAGCCCAACAGAAGTATTTTGTTTCGGAGCTGTTTCATCCAAACATTTATACTTCTGAAAGTTAATTTCGTACTCCTTCAGTTTAGACTGGGCAGCTGCTAAGTCCTTTGATACATCATTAAATCCCTTTCGGGCTTGACGTACCAATTTACAGATGTCCAGCTCTGTATCGCGGCAATCTTCGCAGGACCAACGAAGACCTTTTTTACCCTCGATCAGATCGACTACTCTACCAGTAAGGGATGCACATTTCACGTGATAAAAGCTATCACATAGCCAACAAGAGACCAAGCGTTCATTATCGACTTTAATGGCACACTTACGGAAAGAGCAAGTCATATTTAAATGCAAAATTTATAAAAAAAAAATAAAATACAAAAAGTGTAAAAAAGTGTAAATCGTAACGAGACAAAATGTTGACTGGGAAAAGGCACTTTCAAATTATATTAAAACAAGTGCCTGAAAGTATGCTCTGAATATGATCAGTCTGAGAATGTGGAATCTATATAAAACTGGTGACACAAGAAATGTCAAAGTGGACAGTATAAGCAAAAACAAAAAAAAGTTTGCAATTTTTGTTGTTGTGATACTTAGCTGACAGGAATTCACGGAAATATAGCACAAAACTTTGTTATTTGCACAAAACTTATTGCACTTAGCCAGAATTTAATTTATTTAATTTATTTAAAAGGATTTCAAAATAATTAACACGGTATAACTATTTAAAAATATTTAATCAAATCGCAGCAAAAAATTCACTTATAAACAAGTTGAACAGGGTTGCCAAATTTGAGTTCTAACGATTCTGAATAAATTATTGTGAAATTTAAGAATATAAATTTTTAATTGATTTCTTAGGGATAAACATCAAACTCAATTCGAGAGCAAACGAAATTGATAAACTGTGGAACAGGGTACAATGTGCCAGAATTATTAAAATTGAGAATACAGGTAAAATTTATGGTAAAAGTGAATCCGTCACTTCGATAAAAGTACACTATCAAGTACACCAGACCGTGAATACCCCTAATAGTAGAATATACATAATATAATATAGTAGAATATACATGTTTCTTTACAAAGTATTCAAGATTATAAAAATGTATTGCTCTTTTCAATAGTTATAATATTAAATTTATTAAAAAGATTTTTTAATGTACCTGCTAAACTACAACTGCTAGCCAAAAACGGTTACCAAATTTGAAATCAGCTAATCAAGAACCACTAGAATCCGTTATTAAAGCTAAGAAACCTTTTGCGAAATATAATTGTAGAGTTGTATTATATGCATAATAATTAAATAAAAAAATCAAGCATACTATTCTGGATTTATTCAAAAACTATAAGGGTTACAGAAAACCCGATTACATTTTTGAAATCAGCGGGCCAAAATACATTTAGAAACTTAGTTTCAATTAATTCAGAATACTCCTTCGATTTTTGTCCCAAGCTCATATGGAGACAAATCACTGTGGAGTGGTTCCCAAACGTCAGTATCCAGCACACGCACCATGCCGACATCGAACTTGTTCGGTGTCTCGGAAATGGTAACAAGGAGCAGGACGACAAGCAGTGAAGTGATTGGCGATGGCGCTCTGCTGATGGATAATCCATTCAGAAACAGGTCAATCTTACAGTATTCCCCAACAGAGAATGCTGTGAGTGCAACGGAAAAAGATGTTGTATCACATATCGACCAAAGGCATTTTGTGGTTGATCCATGGAAGGGAGGTACGCCGCGAAGTACAGAGGCGCCAAAACTACTCCGAAGTGATGTGCTCTATAAAATGGGCCAAAAAATCAGAGAATTGGTGAATATTGTTGCAGATCCTCTTAAGCGCAATATTAACCAGAAAATGAGAGATGCGATAACTTCCATCGAAACTTTGCACAAGCGTGCAGTACAGAAGCAAATGGGATCAACTGTAGAAGGCTCACAGACGTCACCCACCTTCAGGCAGGCCAAGGATAAAAGGTCAAGGGTATCAACTGAAGAAACGTTACCATCACCACCCCCTGTTTCAAAAAGGAGGAAAAATGGCTCTATCATGAAGCAATTGCCGCAGATTACTCGACAAGATAAGTCAACGGAGAAAATTGGTACGGAAACCGAAATCGGTAAAATGGACCAACCAAGAAAAGAAGGTAACGATGCCGTGGAGCAAACTCCTTGGACTAAGGTACGTGCGCGCGCCCGGAAGAAAACGACCAGGCCCGATGCAATATTGGGGAAAAGGACTGGCGAAAACACTTATGCCGAGATCTTAAAGCTGGTTAAGAGCGACCCACAGCTTAAAGATCTAGGGGAAACTGTGCGAGCAATACGGAAGACTGGAAGCGGTGATCTTCTCTTCGAATTAGGCAGGGCATCTGATCCACTAACGGGTCGCTTCCAAGAAGCTTTCACGCAGGTCTTAGGACAAAAAGCAGAAGTTCGAGCATTGACACAAGTCACTTTGCTGGAAGTAAAAGACATTGATGAAATCACCACAAAGGAGGAGGTCTTCGACGCAGTAGTGAAACAGTTCGAGGACGTGAACATAACGGCGATACAGTCGATGAGAAAGGCGTACGGAGGAACGCAAATAGCCGCTATAGTTTATCGACGGATGACGCGATGAAGCTAACAACAGCAGGAAAGGTCCGTATTGGATGGGTGATGTGTCGCATACGGCCCAAACTGAGCCCAATGAGGTGCTTCAAGTGCATGGATTTTGGTCACATTGCCTCTAAATGCACGAATGAAGACTGCTCGAAAAGGTGCTTTAGGTGTGGTGAAAATAATCACATAGCTAAAACGTGCAACAAGGAGCCCAGCTGTATACTTTGCGTAAAAATAAGCGGAAGGATACAAAGCACGCCAATGGTGGGAGAATGTGTCCCTCGTTTGTTACTGCATTGGAGAAACTCAGGCGTGCAAAATGAATCTCATCCAGTTAAATTTAAACCACTGCGAAGCGGCGCAAAACTTACTAAAGCAGACCGTGCGAGATCTGGCTATAGACATTGCTATACTTAGTGAACCATATGAAGGGAAGGATGTGAGCGTGTGGGTACAAGATGGAGTTGAAAAAGCTGCAATTTGGAGCTGTGGAAGATGCCCCCTCCAGGTGAGAAAATTAACTACCTGCCAGGGATTTGTATGCGCCGAAATAGGTGGCATATATGTATACAGCTGCTATATTCCGCAAACAGGCAAATGTCAGTTCACAGCTGTTCGCTCTGAGACAAATTTTATGTATCACTTCTGGCGCAATCGCACCTGCTATTAATGTTGTTTATATACTTAAAGTTAATTTAGAAGTTTTGAATTTGAAAAGTTTGAGACTCCAATCTATGGCCCAAAGATGTTTTAGGGTGGTGGACAGCAATTCCGGTATTGATCGTCGCCACAATCGATTCCAAAGATGTAGTGTTGGTAGTTGTGAGATGTGTTTGCACTTTAAGAGTTTTCTTTTTTTTTTTAATATTGTTTTTTCCAGGTTTTTTTGCGGATCGGTTTCTGAGGTAAACTTTCACTTTTCACTTTACATATTTTGTGTGTGCGTGTGTGTGTGTGTGTGTGTGTGCCGCACACGTTGCATGATCCCCGCAATGATATGGTTGCCTACGTCCCACGTTTCTCTCGATGCCATCATTTTGCTAATGAGTAAAAATAAGCGGAAGGATACAAAGCACGCCACTGGTGGGAGAATGTGTCCCTCGTTTGTTACTGCATTGGAGAAACTCAGGCGTGCAAAATGAATCTCATCCAGTTAAATTTAAACCACTGCGAAGCGGCGCAAAACCTACTAAAGCAGACCGTGCGAGATCTGGCTATAGACATTGCTATACTTAGTGAACCATATGAAGGGAAGGATGTGAGCGTGTGGGTACAAGATGGAGTTGAAAAAGCTGCAATTTGGAGCTGTGGAAGATGCCCCCCTCCAGGTGAGAAAATTAACTACCTGCCAGGGATTTGTATGCGCCGAAATAGGTGGCATATATGTATACAGCTGCTATATTCCGCCAAGTACACCCCTTCAGGAGTATGTGAGTATACTTGACAATTTAGTCCAAGACGCTAGAGGCAAGACACCGGTGATTGTAGCAGGAGACTTTAACGCCTGGGCAATCGAGTGGGGATGTCCGAGAACTAACCCGAAAGGCAAAGCTTTGCTAGAAGCGGTGGCTGTATTGGAGGTTGTGCAATTAAATACAGGTTCTCAGCACACATTCAGTAGAGGTGGAATTGGTTCGATAGATATCACATTTGTTAGCAGCGGCTTGTATCGAAGGACGTCCTGGAGCATCAGTGATTGTTACACACACAGCGATCATCACGCAATAATCTGCAAGGTTTCACCGGAAGAAGGAAACAAGGTTTCACCGGAAGAAGGAAGACAGAACCCCTCGATAAAGACGTATTCGAAACGATGCTAACGGACCTGTACACGTCTGGCACAGCAACAAACATGGCTTCTTTAATACAGCTCATGCGCCGTATTAAAGAAGCATGTGACGCCTCGATGGTGAGAAAAAAGTTCAGAGGGCAACAGAAACCAGTGTACTGGTGGAACGACAACATTGCCAGTCTTCGGACTGAGTGCAACCATGCTAGAAGGGCATACCAGAGAGCAAGGGGTGATGCTATACAGGATTGTCAGCAATTGTATAAACAAAGGCGTAAAATACTCAAAAAAGCTATTCGTGAAAGCAAAAGGAATTGTTTCCTAGAGCTGTGCGATGACGCTGAAGTAAACCCGTGGGGTACAGCATACAAAATCGTAATGAAGAAGCTGAAAGGTTTTAAACAACCGACGCCGACGTGTCCGACCTTGCTTGGTAATATCGTAGACACACTATTCCCGGAGCATGCTACCTACGAGCGAGAAGTTCTGATGGAAGAGCGACCGTTTGATGAAATAACCACAGAAGAAGTATTAAAAGCCACCGGAAACGTTGGAGACAAAAAGGCGCCAGGGCGAGACGGAATACCAAACGTAGCCCTAAAAACAGCTGTGAAACATTGTACGGATACTTTTGTGAATGTGTATAATGCATGTCTCTCGGAGGGTGTATTCCCTGATGAATGGAAGCGTCAAAGACTGGTGCTTCTTCCTAAGGGCAGCAAGCCACCAGACAACCCTTCTGCATACCGCCCGCTGTGTATGATAGATACGGCAGGTAAGATACTGGAGCGCATCGTATGCAATCGTTTGGATGCCGCCATAAATGATGCGGGAGGCCTCTCAGACAGCCAATACGGCTTTAGAAAGGCTCGATCTACGACTGACGCTATTAATAGGGTCAAAGAAATTGCGCAAAAAGCCATAGAGGGCAAACGCTGGAAATGGGGAACGAAGGAGTACTGCCTAGTCATTACTCTAGATGTGAAGAACGCCTTCAACACTGCAAGCTGGGCGAAAATACTGGATGCTTTGAAATGCTTCAATATACCGCACTATCTGAGAGCAATGGTTGCAGATTACTTTAGTAACAGAGTACTACGTTACGATACGGAGGAAGGCACCAAGGAGTACCAAGTGACAGCAGGTGTACCACAGGGCTCTTCAATCGGGCCCTCGTTATGGAACATAATGTACGACGGGGTACTACGCTTGGAACTTCCTAAGCAGGCAAGCATAGTAGGATTTTCTGACGATATTACAGTTGTAATAGTTGCGAAACACGTAGAGGAAGTGAACGCGATTGGAAGTAGGTCAGTGGAAATAATACGCAATTGGCTGACAGCGGCTGGCCTTACCCTGGCGGAGCAAAAACGGAGGCTGTCCTATTAAGCAGCAGAAAACTCGGAGAAGTGGCCACCTTAAACGTAGGCGGATACTCAATAGTGTCAAAGCCATCGATAAAGTACCTGGGCGTAGTAATAGATGCGAGGCTGACTTTTAAAGATCACCTAGAATACGCGTGCGCGAAAGCTTCAAAGGCAAGTGCATCCCTGGCTAGGATAATGCTGAACGCAAGAGGGCCCAGGCAACGACGTAGACAACTTCTAGCGGGGGTGGTAAAATCTATACTTCTTTATGCATCACCCATATGGGCCAAAACCCTTGAAACAGCATCATATGGAAGAGGTATGAGATCGGTATATCGACTATGTGCTCTGAGAGTATGCAGTGCGTTCCGAACGGTATCTGAAGATGCGACATTAGTAATATCTGGAATGTGGCCAATCGATTTGCTGGCCAAACAGACAGTATGCGAGAACACAAACCAAATTGGCGACACCAACCGAAAGCAGAGGCGCGAAGCAGCGAGGCAACAAAGTATGCTGGAATGGCAAACCCGCTGGGACAACTCTGAGAAAGGGCGCTGGACGCATCGTCTAATCCCAAACATTTCGGCCTGGTTGGAAAGGAAGCAGGGAGAAGTTGACTTCTACACGACCCAATTTCTCAGCGGTCATGGCTGCTTTAGAGCATATCTGTATAGATTCCACCACGAAGACTCACCGTACTGCGAGCTCTGTAATGGAGACTTTAATGAAGACGCAGAACACGTATTCTTTGCATGCCCGAGGTTCTTACCAGCACGAGAGCGGTTGGGTTACATCATTGGTGAGGCACCGACCCCGGAGAATATCGTGGCAAATATGATAGAGTCACAAGAAAAATGGAACGGCGTGTGTGACATGGCAGCCTCCATAATGGTGGAACTGAGACGGCTGGAACGGCAGCGAAAAATCGTCACTAATGCCCAGTGACAAGACGCCAGCGTTAGAAGGACGCTGAAACCTACCCTGCGAAGTAATGCTTGACGGCGGTTCCGCAGGGAGTTATAGTGTAGTGTATACATACAAGTCTACATTACCTGCCCCCGCATTTCATTAGTACAAATGCACCGACAATGTATCGACATGCTAGCGCTGCACTTTTGAGTACGCTGACCCAATATACACAAATGGTTCTGGATGTTGTCAACAACAATTGAGTGTATATTGAAATGCACTCAATTTCGGTGACCGTCCTTCGACACCATTCGTCAAGACCAAATTAGCGTACTCAGGGCAACGGGTGCAAATGAAATGCAGAACATAAGTATAATTATATTATTGTAGTGTAAGTAAGTAGGATAGATTAAGAACTAATGTATAACAGTTATAAGTAAAGACATAAAAGAGCCGCGTTGGCCACTAATAAAACCAGATTGAATTGGAACTCTGTTCTTCTACTTTCTCATTCAATTGTGGTGCCTAGCGCCAATCCCTAATATGCTTGAAGAAGCTTAAAATCTTCAAATACACAAAACACTTTACTCTACATGGCGATCTTGCCACTCCAACCTTGGAGTTTTACTGAGACGATCCAGCGTAGCGAGTCCATTGTAATGGGCATAGTTAGGTTAAGATAAAAATCATCAACATGGACTATTATTTTACTGAACACGAACCAAGCAAAATGAAAATTTTGCTTACCATCAACATCCTATGAAACTACTATCTATTATACATTTTTTTATATTTTACGATTTTTACTAAATTTGCATTTGTCAAAATATTTTATTTAAAAAAAAAAAAATTTGTAAATAAACCCGAATTGATTAAATTTTCATTTTTAAAGTTACAATTTCTAAATAAATTTTACGCGCTAAATTAAGTAATAGGCTAATTTAATTGTTAAATAACAAAAAAAATAAAAAACTAGAGAGTGGACTATCTTCGGCTATACCGAAGTTGGAATACCCCCACACAGTAGGAAGAAGTACCTCGAACATATAAAAATGTGGTCTCAAGACCCTATTTTGAGCCAATTATAGGTGGTTTTGGAGCCCGGACCATGTCCAAAATCCATTTCTAAAAATTTCCAATTAAATCCACAAAAAAAAAAAAATTGGTCTCAAGACCCCATTTAGACCCTTATATATGTGGCTTCGGAACCTCGGACCATGTCAAAAATACGTTTCTAAACATTTCCAATCGAATACAACAATAAAAAATTTTTACCTTTTTTTTCGGTGTATGGGAGCCACGCCCAGTTTTTGTCCGATTTGGCTGATTCTCGAACTTGATCTCAGTATTCACGAGAAAAAAATTTACCCAAAGTTTCAAGTCGATATCTCCAAAACTGCGACCGCTATCGTGCGGACGGACAGACGGACAGACGGACAGACGGACAGACGGACAGACGGACAGACAGACGGACATCGCGAAATCGACTCAGGAGATGATACTGATCAAGAATATATATACTTTTCCATACCGGACACGCCTCCTTATGGGCGTTACAAACGTTGTGACAAAGTGAGTATACCCTGCCACAGTGAGTGTGGGGGTATAATTAAAGCATTTGAAATATTCACAAAATATTAACTAAATATTAACTAAATTAATTTTGTTGCAAACAATAAACAAACAAAATATATATATATATATATATTACCATATTATTATTGTATATGAAAAATAACAATAACAACAACAGAAACGCTACTCCAATTACACAAACCAAAAGGTACACATCATAAACAATGAAGGAATTGATCAGGGAAACGATCAGGGCTCGGAAAACAAAGTTATTCCGGACATCCAAAACTAAAAATTTATAAAATCTCGGATAACAATTCCAATTTCATAAAAATTAAGTGCAAAAACAACTTTTTTAATCGACACTGGCGCAGACATTTCATTCTGTAAAATTAATAAACATGTAGATAACGATTTTTATAATCCAGATGAAAAATGCAAATTAACGGGCATTACAAACGAAGAAATTTTTTCACTAGGTAGTATAAGCCTAACACTTAATTTTGGGGAGAAATCCAGCAAACAGGAGTTTCAACTGGTCAGTTCGAAATTTCCAATTGAAGCTGATGGTATATTAGGTAGAGACTTTTTGAAGAAACTTCTTTGCAAAATAGATTACGAAACTTTTACAATTTCAGTATTGATAAACGAATCACTAATCATTTTACCTATGCATTCAAAATCCTTTAATACAATGACAATAAAAGTTCCACCAAGAACTGAAATCGTACAACCAATTCGTATCAAACTAACAGAAGATACAGTTATTCTAAATAAAGAAATACAAGAAGGCATTTTTTTGAGTAATTCAATAGCACAAAAAAACGGCATGACACATATAAAAATTTTAAACTCAACGGATAAGGAAATAATTTTAAATGGTATTCAGTTGGAAACTGATTCTTTGAACAATTACGACATTTTGACCTACGACAACTCAAAACCAAAACACTCGCAAAAACGATTGAATAAGATTTTAGAAACATTAAACATACAGTGTAATGACACAAAAATTAAAAACGACTTGACAAACATTTTCCAAAAATACCAGGACGTATTCCACTTGGATAACGAACCCTTGACAACAAATAATTTTTACACTCAAAACATAACGACAACAGACAACACACCAGTTTACATTAAAAACTATAGACTACCACACACACACACTGACGTAATGAATGAACAAGTCAAGAAAATGCTTGAGGACGATATTATTGAACCATCAGTTAGTCCTTACAATTCCCCATTACTTTTATTACCTAAAAAGAACATTGATAACAAAAGAAAATGGAGACTTGTTGTGGATTACAGAAAACTGAATGATAAAATTGTTAATGATAAATTTCCTCTAACTCGACTAGAAGACATTCTAGACAAGTTGGGAAGAGCAAAATGGTTCTCAACACTTGATATGACCAGTTCATTTCATCAAATTAAACTTGACAAAAAGTCACGAAATTTGACAGCTTTCTCTACACCGAACGGACATTTTCACTTCAAACGATTACCTTTCGGACTTAAAATCTCATCAAATAGTTTCCAACGTATGCTAACACTTGCACTTGCAGGTTTAGATTCAAATGCATTTCTTTACGTGGATGACATAATCATTCATGGTTGTAGCATAAATCAGCATAATGAAAATCTGATTAAAGTATTAGACAGGCTGCAACGGTATAATTTAAAATTAAATGCTGCCAAATGTTGTTTTTTGCGTCCTGAAGTAGTATATTTGGGACACCTAATTACTGGCGATGGTGTTAAAACTGACCCTGCCAAATATGACACTATAAAAAATTACCCCATCCCGAAAAATGCGGACGAAATTAGAAGATTTGTTGCATTTTGTAATTACTATAGAAAATTTATTCCAAATTTTGCAGATATTGCGAAAAATTTAAATGCACTTTTGAAGAAATCTTGTAAATTTGTTTGGACGGAAGAATGTCAACATGCTTTTGATACACTGAAAGAAAAATTAATTACTCCGCCTTTGCTACAATATCCAGATCTTAGCAAACCTTTCATTTTAACGACTGATGCTTCAAATTATGCTTTAGGCGCAGTACTGTCACAAGGCGACATAGGCAATGACTTACCTATATCGTATGCAAGTAAATCGCTGCAAAAGCATGATTTGAATAAACCAGTAATAGAAAAGGAACTGTTAGCTATTCACTGGGGGATAAATTTTTTCAAACCATACCTATACGGTAGAAAATTTACAGTGGTAACAGACCACAGACCACTAGTCTCATTATTTTCGCACAAAAATCCTTCATAAAAAATGACTAGAATTCGTCTAGATTTGAGTGATTACGACTATGACATAATTTACAAAAAGGGTAGTATGAACACTAATGCCGATGCATTATCCAGAATACAAATTAATTCAGAAATTTTAAAAAATATGATACCGCAAGAAGATGATAAAAATGCGAAGAAAACACTTATAATTACAAGAGGCATGGCAAATAAAGAAGCCATTAAAAATAAAGAGGCAAACAATGATGAAGAAATCATTGTGGATAGTGACAAAACCCAGAAGTCTGATCAACTTCCGATATGGGATTGCACATCCGTTAGTGACGTCAGGAATATGAAGAATTTAAAATTTTATATGGCCAAAGAAAATAAATTATATATTGAAAATAATATTGTGCACGTGGGATTTAGCGATAATTCAACGAAACCAGTTTCGTATTCGAAGAAGCTAACCCAACAAAATAATTTAAATACGCATGCGAGATACAGTGATAATTCAACGAATCTAGGTTCGATTATGAAGAAACTGATATCCAAAATGAAAAATGAGAATATAGAAGAGCTAGCGCTAGCCAACAATGATAAAATATTCCAAAGAATCTCAAAAGAAGAATTCAAAAACATATTTATAAACATACAACAAAGCCCTCAAAATAGAAAAAGTCCTCAACTCAAAATTTTAATGTATGACCCACCAAAAAGAATACAAGATGACATTACGAAATTTAAACTCATTGACGAATACCACACAACAGGACACTTAGGAGTTAGAAGGACAGTGATAAAACTAAAACAAAGGTACGTGTGGAAAAACATGTACAAAATGGTAAAGAAATTTGTATCGCAATGTGACATATGCGCGAAAAGTAAACAAACACGCCACACTATTGAACCACTAACGATAACAGACACGCCTAGTAATAGTTTCCAAACATTGTCAATCGACACCGTAGGACCGTTACGTATATCCAATGGATTTCGGTACATACTAACAATGCAATGTGATCTCACAAAATTTGTAATATCATACCCTATGTCAACAAAAGACGCCGACACTGTCGCAAGAACACTCGTAGAACAAATAATTTTAAAGTATGGCCATTTTCAAGTACTAAAATCTGATAATGGTACTGAATTCAAAAATGAGTTAATGCACAGCATATGTGAACTATTAAAAATAAAACAAACATTTTCTACTCCATACCATCATCAAACGATAGGGTCACTTGAAAGGAACCACAGTTTCGTACGCGAGATGCGTACGAAACTAAATTTTTCACTAAATAAAGCCAAAGAAATGTTAATTAAGGCTAAGGAGAAACGAACTGACAAAAATTTAAATAATATACAAAAACTTAATATAGAAATAGGAGACCTAGTGTTATTAAAAGTAGAAAATAGAAAGAAATATGAAAAACCATATAAGGGACCATTTATAGTACTAGATAAATTAGGAGTTAATACAAAAATAGAATACAATGGGAAACCAAAAATTATTCATAACAATCAGCTGATACCTTACAAGGCAGCAATATAGCAATAAGAAAATAACTATTAAATTTAAAAACTTTTTTACATATATGTTATTATAAATCATACTAGTTTATTTCATAAAAATAATAATTTTACACTTAAAAACAAATTTAAAAAAAACACAAAAATAAATTTTAATTGTATTTTACTATAAATCATTAATTATACTCATATATTTGCTTATTTAAGAATTTCATAATATAAATCAATATTCTATAAAAATATTATTTTTAATCATATCACCTAACCATTTTATAAGTACAATCTTCTCTGAAAATTCTTTTAAAAATCATTATTCTTCAAATAATTTTCATCTTAAGGGTAAGGGTGTAGTGTATACATACAAGTCTACATTACCTGCCCCCGCATTTCATTAGTACAAATGCACCGACAATGTATCGACATGCTAGCGCTGCACTTTTGAGTACGCTGACCCAATATACACAAATGGTTCTGGATGTTGTCACCAACAATTGAGTGTATATTGAAATGCACTCAATTTCGGTGACCGTCCTTCGACACCATTCGTCAAGACCAAATTAGCGTACTCAGGGCAACGGGTGCAAATGAAATGCAGAACATAAGTATAATTATATTATTGTAGTGTAAGTAAGTAGGATAGATTAAGAACTAATGTATAACAGTTATAAGTAAAGATATAAAAGAGCCTTCTCTTTTAAACCAAAAAGAAACACAAGAGACCGGTACTCTTACAACTCCGGCAGGGAACGAGGTTCTCAACAACATCAGGGAACCTATAGACCCCTTTAAGAAAAGCGCGGCTATGCCCAGGTCTCCCAATGACCCCGCACAAAGCCAGCCAGGATGGTGGCACAAAAATGGTGCAAACGGTAGCGGACAATCTCCGAATTTGGCAAATGTGTCAATAGGCCAAACATCGTTTTGGAAGCTCGGCGAGCAGATCAGGAATCTGGTAGATATGCTCGGGGATGGAAAAAGGCGCTCAATCCATCAACCAATGAGAGACGCCATTGAGAGCATTAAGGCGTTCTATGAGCTCGCTGCAATCGAGACGCATGATGACGCAGCCAAAGAGGTGATAAGGAGCCATACGGCGTCACAGACGTCGCCATGGCAGGAGCCTAATCTTGAAACGCCACCAAGGAAGCGCACGAGTGCAGCACCGAAACTCGGTAGGCAGAGAAAAGAAAACGTGACAATGCATGCAGAGCTAAAGAAGAAAACGAGCGCAAGCAACACTGCAACACCCGTACGAGGAGCCGGCTTCCAATCACAGCCAAAGCAGAGGCAAGAGTGGTCGAAAAAGCAGCACAGGAAGCAAAGGACTCGTCCTAGAACGGACGCTCTGATCATCGCGGCTACAGCTGATCGGTCGTACGCAGACATCCTAAGGGACATAAAGGGCAACGAGGCCCTCAAATCACTTGGGGAAAAAGTTAAGGCAGTGCGGTGTACAGCTAAAAATGAGTTGTTGCTTGAACTGAAGCGGTCACCGGAGAGTAATGCCGATACGTACCAATCGGCAATAAAGGGAGTACTAGGCGAGACGGCAAGTGTGGTGGCAAGAACACAGTCCACAACGATCCAGCTTATTGGTCTTGACGAGGTGACAACAGCAACCGAAATTTGCGATGCTCTACACACGCAGGGTGACATAAGTCGACCGGACGAGGCATCGATACGCATGCGTCAAAGTCATCAAGGCACACAAACGGCATACGTCGTCCTGCCATTTGATGATGCAGCGAAGGTGATAAAGATGCAGCGGTTTCGCATTGAATGGGCGTCCTGCCGAGTTCGCGAGAGCGTCTCGCCGAAGAGATGTTTCAAATGTTGGGGGTTCAACCACATCGCACAAAATTGCAAAGAACGGGTAGACCGCAGCAATCTTTGCAGGAAGTGTGGCGAAGAGGGTCACTTCGCAGCGGTATGCACAAACAAAGCAAAATGAGCTCTGTGCGACGGAAGCCACGCGGCTGGAAGCTCTCGCTGTCCGGCACGTCAGAAGGCGGTGCAGAAAGGTGGACGATGAAAATCATCCAATTAAACCTCAACCACTGTATTGCGGCCCAGGACATGTTGCAGCAGAACATCTTCGAGCAACAATTCGACCTGGCCATTCTGTGCGAGCAACATCACAATATGAAAGGATGCGAATGGACTTCGGACGCACCCAGTAAAGCGGCGATATGGACACTTGGTGGCAAAGTGTGCCAGAACAAAGCACCAGTAGCAAACAATGGCTTCACCTGGGTAAAATTCCATGGAGTTTACGTCTTCTCGTGCTATGCTCCACCTAGTATGGACATGTGGCAATATGAACGGATACTAACGGAGTTGGTGATGGAAGCACAAACAAAGTCCCCGGTAATTATTGCTGGTGACTTCAATGCGTGGTCTACAACATGGGGCAGTAGAAGCACAAACCGCAGGGGTACGATTCTGATGGAGTGTTTTGCGTCATTGGATGTCGAGCTCCTAAACAACGGTCAGCACACGTTCGAGGCTGGGGCGAAGCGGTCTGCAGTGGACCTTACCTTCACGCACAACTCGATAGCACATCACAGTACATGGAGCATAGGCTATTTTTATACGCACAGCGACCATCGAGCCATTGTCATAGATGTACAAAGTATCTTCCTGCCGCGGAAAATACCAATAGCGCAGACGAAGGGTTGGAAGCAACATGCCTTTGATGCTGAAGTATTTCAGATGGTGTGAAGCGAAATGCAGACGCCTGACGACGAAGCCACCAAAATGGCGATAGGCATCACGAAACAATTAAGCGTAGCATGCGACGCAGCAATGCCGAGGAGGACACACGTGCCAACCAGAAAACCTGTCTACTGGCGGAATGAAGATATCGCCGAATGTAGAAGATGCTGTAATCGGGCCCGCAGGAAAGCGCAACGCGCTCGAAACCGCAAAACCGAGGCCGTACTGATGAGCAGTCGCAAGAAAGTCGAGGTGTTACAGATTCGAATAGGAGAACACGTGATAACATCGAGCCCAAATATAAAGTACCTCGGAGTACTACTGGACCATAGACTAAATTTTAAGGACCACCTTAAATATGCGGGCGAGAAAGCCATGAAGGCCAGCGCAGCTCTGGCCAAGCTAATGCCAAACATCGGAGGGAAAAGACAAGGCATAAGGAAGTTGCTGGCAAGTGTCAACACTTCCATCATCATGTACACAGCTCCAATATGGATTTCGGGAACGAGGTATAACTCCTACATGAGGGGAGTAGTGTCAGCCCACGGCTCACATCCTTGAGGGTATGCAGTGCTTTCCGCACGGTCTCCAACGACGCAGTGAATGTGGCCGAATGCCAGTCGATATTGCGGCGAGCGAAGCAGCGGCCATGCGCAAAGTTAAAAACTTACTCGAACGGGACCGCATTCGATCGGATAGCTACAGAAAATGGCAAGAGCACTGGGATGTGTCGACAAAAGGACGGTGGACCCATATGCTGATCCCAAACATCCAACTATGGATAAAACGGGCATATGGAGAGGTAAACTACCAGCTGACCCAATGGATCACTGGCCATGGCTGCTTTAGAGAGTCCTGTACAAGTATAAACATGTGGACGATCCATACTGTTTGTACTGCACACAGAAAGTCGAAAATGCGCACCATGTTCTAATAGAATGTGGAAGGTTTGAGGAAGCACGAAAAACGTTGGAACAACATATCGGAGGAAAAATCACGGCGATCGTACTCATTAGAAAAATGATGGCATCGAGAGAAACGTGGGGCGTTGGTAACCATATCATTGCGGGGATCATGCAACGTGTGCGGCAAGATGAACAACGAAACAGAAGGCTGTAAATAAGAAGAGAAGGTTATAAACCTAATCCTGCCCTGTGAAGAAATGCTTTCGCTAGTGGTACCACAGGGGTGATACAGGACAGCGAAATAATCGTAGGTGGTTTTAGTGGGTAAAAATCCCACACTATTGGCAATGCAGGAGCAACCAATGTCTTTTGAAGATTTCCACCTACCAACAAGATAAAAAAAAGGAAACACACACACACACACACTACGCTTGGAACTTCCTAAGCAGGCAAGCATAGTAGGATTTGCTGACGATATTACAGTTGTAATAGTTGCGAAACACGTAGAGGAAGTGAACGCGATTGGAAGTAGGTCAGTGGAAATAATACGCAATTGGCTGACAGCGGCTGGCCTTACCCTGGCGGAGCAAAAAACGGAGGCTGTCCTAATAAGCAGCCGAAAACTCAGAGAAGTGGCCACCTTAAACGTAGGCGGATACTCAATAGTGTCAAAGCCATCGATAAAGTACCTGGGCGAGGTGCGAGGCTGACTAGACCTAGAATACGCGTGCGCGAAAGCTTCAAAGGCAAGTGCATCCCTGGCTAGGATAATGCTGAACGCAAGAGGGCCCAGGCAACGACGTAGACAACTTCTAGCGGGGGTGGTAAAATCTATACTTCTTTATACATCACCCATATGGGCCAAAGCCCTTGAAACAGCATCATATGGAAGAGGTATGAGATCGGTATATCGACTATGTGCTCTGAGAGTATGCAATGCGTTCCGAACGGTATCTGAAGATGCGACATTAGTAATATCTGGTATGTGGCCAATCGATTTGCTGGCCAAACAGACAGTATGCGAGAACACAAACCAAATTGGCGACACCAACCGAAAGCAGAGGCGCGAAGCAGCGAGGCAACAAAGTATGCTGGAATGGCAAACCCGCTGGGACAACTCTGAGAAAGGGCGCTGGACGCATCGTCTAATCCCAAACATTTCGGCCTGGTTGGAAAGGAAGCAGGGAGAAGTTTACTTCTACACGACCCAATTTCTCAGCGGTCATGGCTGCTTTAGAGCATATCTGTATAGATTCCACCACGAAGACTCACCGTACTGCGAGCTCTGTAATGGAGACTTTAATGAAGACGCAGAACACGTATTCTTTGGATGCCCGAGGTTCTTACCAGCACGAGAGCGGTTGGGTTACATCATTGGTGAGGCACCGACCCCGGAGAATATCGTGGCAAATATGATAGAGTCACAAGAAAAATGGAACGGCGTGTGTGACATGGCAGCCTCCATAACGGTGGAACTGAGACGGCTGGAACGGTAGCGAAAAATCGTCACTAATGCCCAGTGACAAGACGCCAGCGTTAGAAGGACGCTGAAACCTATCCTGCGAAGTAATGCTTGACGGCGGTTCCGCAGGGAGTTATAGACTTGGAGAGAGAGGTGTTTTTAGTGGGTAGAAGAAGCACATAACTGAGGAGTACGGGCTCCCTAGTATCTTTTTAAAGGTTTTCACCTTTTGAGCAAAAAAAAAAAAAAAAACACACACAAGCAATATGTAAAGTGAAAAGTGAAAGTTTAATAAAAGAAAACAGCCTGGCCGAAGGAAAACAATCGGAGGCTCCAGCGAGTGGGAGTGGTTCCCAAACGTCAGTATCCAGCACCATGCCGACATCGAACGTGTTCGGTGTCTCGGAAATGGTAACAAGGAGCAGGACGACAAGGAGCGAAGTGATTGGCGATGGCGCTCTGCTGATGGATAATCCATTCAGAAACAGGTCAATCTTACAGTATTCCCCAACAGAGAATGCTGTGAGTGCAACGGAAAAAGATGTTGTATCACATATCGACCAAAGGCATTTTGTGGTTGATCCATGGAAGGGAGGTACGCCGCGAAGTACAGAGGCACCAAAACTACTCTATAAAATGGGCCAAAAAATCAGAGAATTGGTGAATATTGTTGCAGATCCTCTTAAGCGCAATATTAACCAGAAAATGAGAGATGCGATAACTTCCATCGAAACTTTGCACAAGCGTGCAGTACAGGAGCAAATGGAATCAACTGAAGAAGTTGCCACAACGAGAACCCATAAAGGCTCACAGACGTCACCCACCTTCAGGCAGGCCAAGGATAAAAGGTCAAGGGTATCAACTGAAGAAAAGTTACCATCACCACCCACTGTTTCAAAAAGGAGGAAAAATGGCTCTCCCATGAAGCAATTGCAGCAGATTACTCGACAAGATAACTCAACGGAGAAAATTGGTGCGGAAACCGAAATCGGTAAAATGGACCAACCAAGAAAAGAAGCTAACGATGCCGTGGAGCAAACTCCTTGGACTAAGGTACGTGCGCGGGCCCGAAAGAAAACGACCAGGCCCGATGCAATATTGGTGAAAAATATTGGCGAAAACACTTATGCCGAGATCTTAAAGCTGGTTAAGAGCGACTCACAGCTTAAAGAACTAGGGGAAACTGTGCGAGCAATACGGAAGACTGGAAGCGGTGATCTTCGAATTAGGCAGGGCATCCGATCCACTAACGGGTCGCTTCCAAGAAGCTTTCACGCAGGTCTTAGGACAAAAAGCAGAAGTTCGAGCATTGCCACAAGTCACTTTGCTGGAAGTAAAAGACACTTTGCTGGAAGTAAAAGACATGCAAAATGAATCTCATCCAGTTAAATTTAAACCACTGTAAAGCGGCGCAAAACCTACTAAAGCAGACCGTGCGAGATCTGGCTATAGACATTGCTATACTTAGTGAACCATATGAAGGGAAGGATGTGAGCGTGTAAGTACAAGATGGAGTTGGAAAAGCTGCAATTTGGAGCTGTGGAAGATGCCCCCTCCAGGTGAGAAAATTAACTACCTGCCAGGGATTTGTATGCGCCGAAATAGGTGGCATATATGTATACAGCTGCTATATTCCGTCAAGTACACCCCTTCAGGAGTATGTGAGTATACTTGACAATTTAGTCCAAGACGCTAGAGGCAAGACACCGGTGATTGTAGCAGGAGACTTTAACGCCTGGGAAATCGAGTGGGGATGTCCGAGAACTAACCCGAAAGGCAAAGCTTTGCTAGAAGCGGTGGTTGTGTTGGAGGTTGTGCAATTAAATACAGGTTCTCAGCACACATTCAGTAGAGGTGGAATTGGTTCGATAGATATCACATTTGTTAGCAGCGGCTTGTATCGAAGGACGTCCTGGAGCATCAGTGATTGTTACACACACAGCGATCATCACGCAATAATCTGCAAGGTTTCACCGGAAGAAGGAAATGGCGGAAGGTGTAGGCAAAAGAAAAACCAAATCGGTTGGAAGACAGAATACCTCGATAAAGACGTATTCGAATCGATGCTAACGGACCTGTACACGTCTGGCACAGCAACAAACATGGCTTCTTTAATACAGCTCATGCGCCGTATTAAAGAAGCATGTGACGCCTCGATGGTGAGAAAAAAGTTCAGAGGGCAACAGAAACCAGTGTACTGGTGGAACGACAACATTGCCAGTCTTCGGACTGAGTGCAACCATGCTAGAAGGGCATACCAGAGAGCAAGGGGTGATGCTATACAGCATTGTCAGCAATTGTATAAACAAAGGCGTAAAATACTCAAAAAAGCTATTCGTGAAAGCAAAAGGAATTGTTTCCTAGAGCTGTGCGATGACGCTGAAGTAAACCCGTGGGGTACAGCATACAAAATCGTAATGAAGAAGCTGAAAGGTTTTAAACAACCGACGCCGACGTGTCCGACCTTGCTTGGTAATATCGTAGACACACTATTCCCGGAGCATGCTACCTACGAGCGAGAAGTTCTGATGGAAGAGCGACCGTTTGATGAAATAACCGCAGAAGAAGTATTAAAGGCCACCGGAAACGTTGGAGACAAAAAGGCGCCAGGGCCAGACGGAATACCAAACGTAGCCCTAAAAACAGCTGTGAAACATTGCACGGATACTTTTGTGAATGTGTATAATGCATGTCTCTCGGAGGGTGTATTCCCTGATGAATGGAAGCGTCAAAGACTGGTGCTTCTTCCTAAGGGCAACAAGCCACCAGACAACCCTTCTGCATACCGCCCGCTGTGTATGATAGATACGGCAGGTAAGATACTGGAGCGCATCGTATGCAATCGTTTGGATGCCGCCATAAATGATGCGGGAGGCCTCTCAGACAGCCAATACGGCTTTAGAAAGGCTCGATCTAAGACTGACGCTATTAATAGGGTCAAAGAAATTGCGCAAAAAGCCATAGAGGGCAAACGCTGGAAATGGGGAACGAAGGAGTACTGCCTAGTCATTACACTAGATGTGAAGAACGCCTTCAACACTGCAAGCTGGGCGAAAATACTGGATGCTTTGAAATGCTTCAATATACCGCACTATCTGAGAGCAATGGTTGCAGATTACTTTAGTAACAGAGTACTACGTTACGATACGGAGGAAGGCACCAAGGAGTACCAAGTGACAGCAGGTGTACCACAGGGCTCTTCAATCGGGCCCTCGTTATGGAACATAATGTACGACGGGGTACTACGCTTGGAACTTCCTAAGCAGGCAAGCATAGTAGGATTTGCTGACGATATTACAGTTGTAATAGTTGCGAAACACGTAGAGGAAGTGAACGCGATTGGAAGTAGGTCAGTGGAAATAATACGCAATTGGCTGACAGCGGCTGGCCTTACCCTGGCGGAGCAAAAACGGAGGCTGTCCTATTAAGCAGCAGAAAACTCGGAGAAGTGGCCACCTTAAACGTAGGCGGATACTCAATAGTGTCAAAGCCATCGATAAAGTACCTGGGCGTAGTAATAGATGCGAGGCTGACTTTTAAAGATCACCTAGAATACGCGTGCGCGAAAGCTTCAAAGGCAAGTGCATCCCTGGCTAGGATAATGCTGAACGCAAGAGGGCCCAGGCAACGACGTAGACAACTTCTAGCGGGGGTGGTAAAATCTATACTTCTTTATGCATCACCCATATGGGCCAAAACCCTTGAAACAGCATCATATGGAAGAGGTATGAGATCGGTATATCGACTATGTGCTCTGAGAGTATGCAGTGCGTTCCGAACGGTATCTGAAGATGCGACATTAGTAATATCTGGAATGTGGCCAATCGATTTGCTGGCCAAACAGACAGTATGCGAGAACACAAACCAAATTGGCGACACCAACCGAAAGCAGAGGCGCGAAGCAGCGAGGCAATAAAGTATGCTGGAATGGCAAACCCGCTGGGACAACTCTGAGAAAGGGCGCTGGACGCATCGTCTAATCCCAAACATTTCGGCCTGGTTGGAAAGGAAGCAGGGAGAAGTTGACTTCTACACGACCCAATTTCTCAGCGGTCATGGCTGCTTTAGAGCATATCTGTATAGATTCCACCACGAAGACTCACCGTACTGCGAGCTCTGTAATGGAGACTTTAATGAAGACGCAGAACACGTATTCTTTGCATGCCCGAGGTTCTTACCAGCACGAGAGCGGTTGGGTTACATCATTGGTGAGGCACCGACCCCGGAGAATATCGTGGCAAATATGATAGAGTCACAAGAAAAATGGAACGGCGTGTGTGACATGGCAGCCTCCATAATGGTGGAACTGAGACGGCTGGAACGGCAGCGAAAAATCGTCACTAATGCCCAGTGACAAGACGCCAGCGTTAGAAGGACGCTGAAACCTACCCTGCGAAGTAATGCTTGACGGCGGTTCCGCAGGGAGTTATAGACTTGGAGGGAGAGGTGTTTTTAGTGGGTAGAAGCCCCACATAACTGAGGAGTACGGGCTCCCTAGTATCTTTTCAAAGATTTTCACCTCTTGAGCAAAAAAAAAAAAAAAAAAAAAAACACACACACACAAAAAAACAACTCACACACACACACATATACACACACACACTGTGTGGGTACTGGGCTGGACTAAGGTGTCATACGACCCGTGCCGAATCAACCTGGCTGAGGGCCCAGTCAAAAAACTAGCTCAGTCTCAAACGGAGTATCCGGATACCTGGCGTCCTCCGGATTAACTAGCCTTGTCTGTATACTGCGGATCTCTGTGCAGATGGACCACCCTTTCTCCGCCACTCGTGGGATCTAATATGTCTTCTCCTTCCCTTTTAAACCAAAAAGAAACACAAGAGACCGGTACTCTTACAACTCCGGCAGGGAACGAGGTTCTCAACAACATCAGGGAACCTATAGACCCCTTTAAGAAAAGCGCGGCTATGCCCAGGTCTCCCAATGACCCCGCACAAAGCCAGCCAGGATGGTGGCACAAAAATGGTGCAAACGGTAGCGGACAATCTCCGAATTTGGCAAATGTGTCAATAGGCCAAACATCGTTTTGGAAGCTCGGCGAGCAGATCAGGAATCTGGTAGATATGCTCGGGGATGGAAAAAGGCGCTCAATCCATCAACCAATGAGAGACGCCATTGAGAGCATTAAGGCGTTCTATGAGCTCGCTGCAATCGAGACGCACGATGACGCAGCCAAAGAGGTGATAAGGAGCCATACGGCGTCACAGACGTCGCCATGGTTCAAACTTGGCGCTGAAAACAAGAGAAGGCAGGAGCCTAATCTTGAAACGCCACCAACGAAGCGCACGAGTGCAGCACCGAAACTCGGTAGGCAGAGAAAAGAAAACGCCACCGTGACAATGCATGCAGAGCCAAAGAAGAAAACGAGCGCAAGCAACACTGCAACACCCGTACAAGGAGCCGGCTTCCAATCACAGCCAAAGCAGAGGCAAGAGTGGTCGAAAAAGCAGCACAGGAAGCAAAGGACTCGTCCTAGAACGGACGCTCTGATCATCGCGGCTACAGCTGATCGGTCGTACGCAGACATCCTAAGGGACATAAAGGGCAACGAGGCCCTCAAATCACTTGGGGAAAAAGTTAAGGCAGTGCGGTGTACAGCTAAAAATGAGTTGTTGCTTGAACTGAAGCGGTCACCGGAGAGTAATGCCGATACGTACCAATCGGCAATAAAGGGAGTACTAGGCGAGACGGCAAGTGTGGTGGCAAGAACACAGTCCACAACGATCCAGCTTATTGGTCTTGACGAGGTGACAACAGCAACCGAAATTTGCGATGCTCTACACACGCAGGGTGACATAAGTCGACCGGACGAGGCATCGATACGCATGCGTCAAAGTCATCAAGGCACACAAACGGCATACGTCGTCCTGCCATTTGATGATGCAGCGAAGGTGATGAAGATGCAGCGGTTTCGCATTGAATGGGCGTCCTGCCGAGTTCGCGAGAGCGTCTCGCCGAAGAGATGTTTCAAATGTTGGGGGTTCAACCACATCGCACAAAATTGCAAAGAACGGGTAGACCGCAGCAATCTTTGCAGGAAGTGTGGCGAAGAGGGTCACTTCGCAGCGGCATGCACAAACAAAGCAAAATGCGCTCTGTGCGACGGAAGCCACGCGGCTGGAAGCTCTCGCTGTCCGGCACGTCAGAAGGCGGTGCAGAAAGGTGGACGATGAAAATCATCCAATTAAACCTCAACCACTGTATTGCGGCCCAGGACATGTTGCAGCAGAACATCTTCGAGCAACAATTCGACCTGGCCATTCTGTGCGAGCAACATCACAATATGAAAGGATGCGAATGGACTTCGGACGCACCCAGTAAAGCGGCGATATGGACACTTGGTGGCAAAGTGTGCCAGAACAAAGCACCAGTAACAAACAATGGCTTCACCTGGGTAAAATTCAATGGAGTTTACGTCTTCTCGTGCTATGCTCCACCTAGTATGGACATATGGCAATATGAACGGATGCTAACGGAGTTGGTGATGGAAGCACAAACAAAGTCCCCGGTAATTATTGCTGGTGACTTCAATGCGTGGTCTACAACATGGGGCAGTAGAAGCACAAACCGCAGGGGTACGATTCTTATGGAGTGTTTTGCGTCATTGGATGTCGAGCTCCTAAACAACGGTCAGCACACGTTCGAGGCTGGGACGAAGCGGTCTGCAGTGGACCTTACCTTCGCGCACAACTCGATAGCACATCACAGTACATGGAGCATAGGCGATTTTTATACGCACAGCGACCATCGAGCCATTGTCATAAATGTACAAAGCATCGTCCTGCCGCATTCTGCCGCTGTGGCAATTACTGCACGCGGACTATAAAGAATGCCGCCAACGGTTCAAGAAGGCTATCCGTGCTAGTAAAGACTCCTGCTTCAAGGAACTGCGTGAAGGCGCTGACATCGATCCCTGGGGCAAAACCTATAAAGTGGTGATGAGCAGCGTTCGAGGGCCTAGGGCTCCACAACCTTCGGATCCTACACTCATGGACAACGTGGTAGCTGCGCTCTTTCCCCCACAGGGGGTACGGGTGCACCACTATCACCTGCCTGTGGGTGTAGGACGCATCCCGGCGGTGACGTTGTACGAAGCACTCCTCACGCTTCGAAAAATGTCCGATAAGAAGACACCAGGATTGGACGGCATCCCCAACGTGGCGATGAAAACGGCAATCAGGGCGAGCCCGGAGACATTTGCAAAAATGTATACCACATGCCTCAATGAAGGAACGTTCCCTACTTTCTGGAAGTGTCAAAGATTGGTGCTACTATTGAAACCCGGAAAACAACCCGACCAGCCATCTGCGTATCGACCACTCTGCATGCTCGACTCGCTAGGAAAGGTACTGGAGAGCATAATCGTTAACCGACTTCACGATTCGCTAGAAAAGCCTGCTGGCTTATCCACGCAGCAATTTGGATTCCGCCGAGGAAAATCCACGGTCGACGCCATCCAGGCGGTGATGAGGATTGCTCGTGAGGCGACAAGCGGAGATAGGTGGAAAGGGGGCGACAAGAAGTACTGCGCAGTAGTAACGCTGGACATCAAAAACGCCTTCAACTCAGCGTGCTGCGCGCGAATAACGCAAGCGCTAGGCAATTTCGGAGTACCGGGGTACTTGCAGCGAATCATCGCCAACTACTTCGAGGGCAGAGTGTTGCTATATGACACCGACGACGGCGTAAAAACGTACGAGGTCACTAGAGGCGTCCCTCAAGGTTCGGTGCTTGGGCCAACATTGTGGAATGTGATGTACAATGGCGTTCTGACTGTCGATCTTCCCACGGATACCACTCTGATCGGCTATGCGGATGACATCGCACTGGTGGTAGTAGCGAAACACATCCACACGCTGGAGACGAGGTGTAGCGACGCTGCATCGACAGTGATGAGGTGGTTGGACGGTGCGGATTTGAATCTGGCAGCGCAAAAAACTGAGGCGGTTCTCTTGAGCACCCGGAAAAAGCGTGTGGTCTTCACCTTCAGAGTGGGGGACCACGAAATAATATCGCAACCGTATCTTCGGTATCTTGGCGTGCTGATAGACACACGAATGTCCTTTAAGGATCATTTATTGGCGGTCAGCGAAAAGGCTTCAAGGGTGAACGGTGCATTGTCACGCATCATGGCGAACATTGGAGGACCACGCTCCTGCAGGCGGAAACTCTTGGCAAGAGTGACAAGCTCTATTATGCTCTACGCTGCACCAGTGTGGGCAGACGCCACGCAGACGGCTTCATACATAGCTGGCATAAGGGCGACATATCGGCATAGCGCACTGAGAGTCGCCAGTGCCTTCCGCACAGTGTCGGATGATGCCATCGGTGTGATCGCGGCAATGCCACCGGCAGATATTCTGGCTTGCGAACTCCAACGCATCTACGCAGCAGGCAAGAACGCAACAAGGGAGGACGAGCAAAGACGCAGCATCAGAGAATGGCAACGACGGTGGGAAAGGTCGGAAAATGGAAGATGGACATTTGCCCTGATTCCAGATGTCACCTTTTGGATGGAACGCAAACACGGAGAGGTTGACTACTACATGACACAGTTGCTCAGTGGCCATGGTTGCTTCAAGCAATATCTTCATCGCTTCAAGCATGAAGAAGACCCGTTTTGTACCAACTGTCCCAATGAGATTGAAGATGCCAGGCACATCCTGCTGTATTGTCCACGCTTCTGTAAAGAGAGATCAGATTTGACGGTGGCATTCGGCGAGGTCCCGACAATAACGAATACGGTGTCCCATATTTGCGAAACATCACAAAAATGGGAATCCTTCAAGGAAACAGCAGCGAAAATCATGATCGAGCTTCGACGCATTGAACGCAGTAGACATACTGAACGAACACGTTCACGCCACGCAGGCAACACTCCCGGTGCAACGAGAATTATGGACTGATGACCCAAAACTGACGATTGAGCAATAAAGCTCCTACGGCCTTCCGACGAAATACCTGACGGTGGTACCGAGAGGACCCACCCGTACGCGAGAGGAGATATTTAGTGAGTTGAAGTCTTACACTGACTTAGGCTTTTGACGCTTTTACTCCTCAATAAAAAAAAATAAAATAAAAAAAAAACCTGCATATACTGCGTAGGAAAACCCGAAAATGCTGAACATGTACTAATGGACTGTTTGAGATTTAGACGCGAGCGAGCCTAGATAGAGGAACTCATGAATGAAGCAGTATCTTCAGATGGTGTAATTAGGTTCATGCAGACGTCCGCCAATGCTTGGGAAGCAGCGAGCAGCATCATAATAAGAATTACGCAACGAGTCTATTTATGTATCTTCCGAAGATTACACCTCTCGGCTATACGGTCCTGGTCATGTACTGTTGACCATCATATTTCCAAACATGCTTCCGAAGACACATTTCCGCCTTCAAATCAATCCAAAAACATACATTTTCTGAAAATTTAAATTTTTCAACTGATAAATCAAAGTTTTTTCAGCCAGAAATACATTGCTTTTTGGCAAAACTGTGAATAATAGTTTTCTCTGGAAAACCCGAAATATAATAATTTTCGACAAACAAGTATTATTATAATATTTTTCTCGGAATATTGAAACCTAATAATTTTCGTAAGGCAATTGAAACATTATACTTTTCTTAAGGGGAGTCGATATTGTTTCGTCCAATTATCATATATTGCGTCTTGTCAATATTTAACTTAATTTAATTTACACATAACAATTTGTATAATGTATTTAAGTCCATGTGCATTTTATTCAAAGCGGAATTTATATCTGTATCACTTACTGATATCAGTGCATCATCAACAAACAATTTAATACTACTGTGTTGTAAAGCGGTGTTTATATCATTTATACACGGAAAAGAAAATTTAGTGCTTTGGTTTTTAAAATAAAGCTTACAACAAATTTGTTTAATTTTAAAACACGTGCGTTAAAAAAATTTTAAAACGAAGTCATTTAATTTTAAAACTTTGTGCTAAAAACCAATGTAAAAGAAAATTTATAAAATTTTAAAACAATTTCATTCAATTAAAAAATTTTTGTTTTCAATTTAAAAAAAAAAATTTTTTAATTTAACGAGTTTGTTTTAAAATTAGATTTTAGTACATTGTTTTAAAATTGAAAAACTACGTTTTAAAATTTTGCTTTTAGCGCACGTGTTTTGAAATTGAACAAATCTGTACAAAGCTCTATTTTAAAAACCAAATCGTTAAATTTTAAAACATTTTCCTCTCAGTGTATATATAATGAATAATATTGGTGCAAGCACAGACCCCTGAAGTAGACCTATTGTTGAGGATATTTTCATATTTTTTGATACCATTGAATTTACTTATGTCCATGTTAAAACTTTTTTCCATTTCTTACCTAATACAAATTTTTGGTTTATCTAAGAGTCAGTGTTAAAATGTTAGCTAATCGAAAGCCTGGTGTTAATCAAATCTTGGAATAAAACTGAACTATTTTAGTTTTCATTTAATTTGGAAAACGCAAGAGTCGTAAAAACTAGTGCGACTAAACATTGGTGCCGAAACCCGGGAGCGAACTCCCAAAGCGTTATTCATCGGAATATCAAGAACATTCCATTTGGAGTTTAGTGAGGATTTGAAAACCTTGGCTTTGGTTAGCGAACCGCGAATATACTCCATTGAAGGTCTGAGTTTGAGCTATAGGTATACATTTCGATTCAGTACACGACAGCGTATATTGCTTAAAATATAAAAGGAGGACAACCGCGTAGGAGCGTGGTGTTATCCAAGTCGGCGAGGGGTCGGCGGTGTGGTTTCGTGCCAAGAGCGCTATATAACGGCAATATTCGGTTGTCCAACGGTGTACAAAGAAATCTGAAGGAGCAGTACGAATCTGGTGACATCGGCAGCGCAGTCGTAGCGATTCCAATTCAGCTGTGCGTAGGGTTACCAGATTCTCTTGAGTAAAAAAGAGTACAGAGTTGCAGGGGGTCCCAAACAGTTTTACACCAGATATTTTTTAGACAACAAAAATTAGAAAAAAATTCTTCAAACCAATTTTAAAATCCAACCTTTGTTAAAATTAAAAAAAAATTAATTTTTTTCAAAAATTAAAAAAAAAAATGTTTTTAGTATTTGCATAAGTATCAAAATACAATAATTTATGCCCAAAGTTTATTGGGCCTAAGTACTAAAAACTAGTAAGAGAATTATCTTCGGTCTGACCGAAGCTATAATACCCTGCACATGCTGAGTCCATATGTTAGTAATTTTATCGAAAATCGGTATTTTATTGATAGTTTTTCGATATTTTATTCATAATTTTTCGATAGTTTATCGTTATTTTATCGATAGTTTTTCGATAATTTATCGATAATTTTTCCATTTTTTATCGATAATTTTTCGATTTTTATCGATAATTTTTTTATTTTTTATCGATATATTTCCGATTTTTTATGGATAATTTTTCGATTTTTTATCGATAATTTTTCGATAATTTATCGATAATTTTTCGATTGTTTTTAATATTGCTGTTAAAAAAGTGATAGGTTTCATACTAAACTTTTTGTTTTAATCCTAGCATTTAAGAATTAGTGTAACTCTTTGAATGCAATGTGACGAAAGAAGCTTCAAGCTAATAAACATAATATTTGAAGTTTTTTATATTAATTCTAACGAATAATAAAAATTGGTAACATTACTGAGCCGATATATTCAGTTGTTATATGGCAAAGTCACAGAAATAAGAAAAAGAGTACTTAATAGTACTTTCGGGAAAAAGTGAGAGTAAAAAGAGGAGGGCCTAAAAAAGAGTACTGTACTCTTTAAAAGAGTACGTCTGGTAACCATAGCTGTGCGAAACTGATACTCACGTCAGAGAGCGTGCGATAAACGCAAGAGAGAATTAGCAGAAAGTCCATGAAAAGAGGAAATTGTTCCCACTAATATCAATAAAAATATCCCACTGTTTGTGCTAAAAAATTTTATCAAACTTCAAAGACGAATAAAGCGAAGCTCGGGGGCAAAAATAAGTACACTAAATTCTCTCTCAAAGAGAAGTGAACAAATTTGACATTAGTGGCATTTGAAAAGTAAACAAATCATTACGAATATTCTGGAATTTTTTATTTCTGCATTTCAACCTAAATAAAATTGAATTATGCCTCCTAAAGAAGATTCGACTGAAGCTGTAGACGATGACTGTGAGGACACAGGAACTGCATCGGAAAGGGCTGCTACATCCAAAACTGGGCAGAAACTTGCGGAATTCAAGGCGCTGCATGCGTCAACAAAAGGCATCATATCACGAGTGAAAACAGTGATTGGAAAGAAAGGAGTAAATTTATCAGCGGAGGAGCTAGAATGTCGATTGGGAATTTTAGAATCCTACTTCAAGCAAGGTCTGAGCGTTCAGCTAACATTGACAAAATTTGTCCAGAAGCTGATGCGAGTGCAAATGCAGTATTTGCAGGCGAGCTAGAAGATTTGTTCGTGTCACCAAAATCAAAAATATTGGCGCTGATGCCGCACAGACGCGTATCGATAGCGGATGCCAGCACGCTGAATACAACGGCGTCGGCGGCACCAACTTCGCGATTGCGGTGGGAGATAAAAATACCCAAATTCGAAGTATTCCGATTTTCCAAAATTCATTTAAATTTTTAATAAAATGGTTCACCAGGATGAAACCTTGGAAAATTGTGAAGGTTTTTTAATCCTTAAGGAGAGTTTGGGTGCAAAACCACTAGCAGCGATATCAGATTTTGACGTGACGGAAACCAACTATCCAAAGGCGTTGGAGCGACTTAAGGAAAACTACGATAAGAAGACTCTAATGTTTGAACGGATTCACCTACTTCGCAGCAGAATACAGCAGCAGCGATTGATGGGCCGTCTACGTCTCCGCAGGATGCGCTACATACGACATTAGTCAACTGCGTTGAGTGACCGGAAGTGTTTTTGGAAACAGCAGTCGTTCGTGTTAAGGATACAGGTGATCACTCAATCTGATGTCTGAAAATATGGCGCAACGGTTGAGGCTTAAGAAGATATCACGCACTTTAAGCGCAAATGGAGTTGGCGATATCAGTACAAATATCAGAAAGAAAACGCAAGCGAGTATCAAGTCTCGATTCAACGACATCGAGGTGCCATTAGAATTCTATATTTTGCCAAAAACTACGGGAGCGAAACCAGATAAATTTGTTTACGTGGCACAATGGCCAATCTCCAAAAACGTCGAATTGGCAGATCCGCTATTTAATATTCCGGCTCGAGTGGACCTACTCTTGGGAGCAGAAATCTTTTTAGATTTAATATCCATCGGTAGCATTAAAATGAGCGAGAATCTACCGCGCCTGCAGAAGACGTTGTTAGGATGGGTGGTGTCAGGTGCCGCTAAAGAATGTTGTAGCAGAAATGTCCATGCTCACAGACTGCTGGTCGATAGTACGCCCGCAGAAGAAACGGACGAGCTTAACAAACTGGTTGAGAAGTTTTGGCAAATGGAACAGATTTCGATGAAAACAACGTTCTGGACGAAGGAGGAGGAAGAATGCGAGCGATTATTCCGACAGAGTGTGACTCAAAATGCGGCCGGTCGGTTTGTTGTCAAAATTCCATTTAAGGACAATGTTCTTGCGCTAAGGGCATCATATCAGATTGCTGAACGACGGTTCCTTGCACTCGAGCGGAGACTAAGCTGAGATCCTGTTACAAAAAAGGTGTATACAAAATTCATAAACGAATATCAACAACTGGGGCATATGTCCGTGGTTCCAAAGGCTGATACGCAAAAAATTAGATACTTCTCCCCACATCAGTATGTTCTGCGACCTGAATCGACGAGTACCAAACTGCGCGTTGTATTTGACAGCAGCTGTAAAACAAGTTCGGGTCTTTCATTGAACGAGGTGATGATTTAGAGGCCTGCGGTGCAAGACGACTTGCTGGCGATAATTTTGCGTTTCCGATGCTTCAACTTCGCGCTTACGGCGGACGTGACGAAGATGTACCGCCAAGCGTGGGTCACCGAGGAGGACACAAATTATCAGGCAGTTCTGTGCGACCGTCTAGTGAGGATGTGCTGAAGGCTCATCAGCACCGTACTTGGCTACTAGATGCCTAAAGAAGCTGGGCGAAGAAAATGCTGACAACTTTCACATAGGGTCTCAGAAAATACACGATTTTTACATGGATGACCTCATCACCGGTGCGGATTCGGAGGAGGATATATTTGAAATTCATCAGGAACTGTTTACTTAACTGTTCTATTTGTATTTGATTTTTTTATATTTCGTATAAAAAAATAAAATCCTTAAGTTAATATTTGTAATCTTTGTCGCGTAAATTAACTGTTTTGATTGTTTTGTCTTTGTATTTTTGTTAAGTCTAATATCGTAAAGTAGAGAAAAATTATATTTGACCAAATTCATATTCGTCGCATGAATTCTGATGCTTCATAATATTTTCTTTTAATTATATTGTTTATTATCACGATAATCTTATATTATGTTATTTTTGGAAGAATTCTCTCTTGCATTCATAACCTAATTCGCATTTTATTAATATGCGTTTTATCAGCTGATGATTTTAATCTGTAGCTGAAACGAATTTCAAGACATGTTTACCCGCGATCGGTTGCACAGCGTAATCCGGATTACGGCTGTTCGGTCACCAAAACCGTGCGTCATGTGGATGTGCCCCTCGGTCGGTTGGGCGGGTAAGTGGGACCGTTGGGATTCATTGTTAAAAAGCGTCGACGATCATGAATTCCTCACATTTTACACTGCGACGTATCGACGATCATGAATTCCTCACATTTTACACTGCGTAAATGGTATTCGAACAACGAGCGTTCTCTGAGTGAAGTTCCTGTGGATGACAGGGAGAAGCCACTACGCATGAATGAATCGGAGATCATCAAGACTCTTGTTATTGTTTGGGAGCCTACAGCAGATATTTTCAGGTATCTGCGACCAGAAATAATTAGCAATAAAACTGTAACATAAAGGATTGTGCTGGCGGAACTGTCAACGTTGTTTGACCCACTGGGGCTGATAAATCCTGTTATCGTGAAAGCAAAAATTTGTATGCAAGACCTGTGGATCCTGAAAGTGGACTGGGATGAGTCCTTATCGATGAACTTGCAGAGCCACTGGGAGGAAATTCGAAGAAAATTAAGAATGGTGGAGGACATACGGGTTCCCCGCTATGTGTTGTCAGCAAAGGCACATGTACGAGTAGAAATGCACGGTTTTTCCGATGCGTCAGTACGAGCATATAGCTGCTGTGTATATGTGCGTTGTATTGATTGCAAAAACGACGTGAATATTCCACTGTAGAGCGCGAAGTCTCGAGTTGCGCCGGTGAAGACGAAATCACTACCGCGGCTGGAGCTGTTGGAAGCGGAGCTGTTATCGGAGCTCCTGGTGAAGACATAGAATAATTTGTCGGTTCCTGTTGATGCAACGTACTTATGGACCGACTCTGAAATTGTTTTGAATTGGTTGAGAACCGGGTAGCATCAATACAGGAATCGACTAAGACTTCGATTTGGAGGCACGTCCCATCAAAAATGAATCCTGCGGATATAGTATCGCGAGGTGCTTTTGCTAATGAACTACATGATTCTATTTGGTTTTCGGGTCCTAAATTCAACGGCTCGTTGCAATGCTGTTATGTATCCTCCGCAGGCGTAATAGTTTGACCAATATATCATCCAGCTTACTAGATGAGGCGTTAATTCGTATAGTGTACTGCTTACAGCAGCATTTCTTTCGCGCTGAGTTTCAAGCGCCTAAGAGAAAGAAGGAGGTTATGCTAACAGCAAACTAAAAGGTTTAAATTTGTTCATCGAAAGCAGCCACGGCGTGGATCTTTTGCGAGTTGGCGTGCGGTTGTTATATGCTGAGCTGCCTTACGATGCAAAGCACCAGATCCTGTTGCCAGATGGTAATAACTTCGTTCGATGCTATGTCAGGTACGTGCACGACAAAAATTTACATGCTGGCCCTCAGGCTCTGATGGCAATACTCAGACAAAGATTTTGGGTTAAGGAAGGTTACACTGGAGCAGCAAATTATGGGTAATTTGTAGCCGAAAAGAGTAAGTGTCACCAGCCGTTTACAACGACAGGCGTCGATTTTTGCGGGCCGGTGTTGACGACTTATAAACAAAGGGGAATGCGACTCGTGAAAAGATACATATCCGTTTTTATCTGTTTTTCATCAAAGGCCGTGCATCTGGAAGTGGTTCCGATTTAACTTCGAAGGCTTTCATTGCAGCGCTGAAGAGGTTTGTCGCGCGTAGAGGGTTGTGTGCTCATTTATATTGCGATAATGGGACGAATTTTGTTGGCGCGTGTCGGGAGCTGCGGGAATTCAAAGTAATGTTTTTTGAACAACAGGCTCAGAAGGAGATTTCGCAGTATTGCAAAACAAATTGCATTGAATTTCAGCACATACCGCCGCGCTCGCCTGATTTCGTAGGGTTATGGGAGGCCGCGGTTAAATCGGCAAAGTATCACATTACTCGCGATCTCGGAACTTCGCATCTAACCTTTGAGGAGCTCATCACGGCAACAGCTGAAATTGAAGCCATATTAAACTCGCGGCCGTTGACTGCGATGTTCAACGATCCAAATGATGAAGCTGTTTTGACCCCTGTACATTTTTTGACGGGTGGCCCACTGGTAGGCATATCGGAGCCATCGTTTCAAACCGAAAATGTCTCGCACATGAATAGATGGTTGCGGATCCCTAACGAAAAGTGGTATTGCATTGTATAAGAGATAATTTCATACATATTTGAGCCTAATACAAATTTTTGGTTTATCTAAGAGTCGGTGTTAAAATGTTAGCTAATCGAAAGCCTGGTGCTAATCAAATCTTGGAATAAAACTGAACTATTTTAAAACCGCGTGTTTTCATTTAATTTGGAAAACGCAAGAGTCGTAAAAACTATTGCGACTAAACACCTATTTCGACCGCTATTTCCTCTGATAGAGAGTTGTTGACTCACGTTCTTTGACGACGGTTGGTTAAAAAGTCTTTAAACCAGTTAAGTTCAGAATTTCTGATTCCAATATTATAAAGTTTTTTAATTAAAGTATCTCGATCTATTGTCTCAAACGTCCTTTTTAGGTCGATGGATACAGTGATTATATATTTATTATGGTTTAGCTCACTTTTCCAATCCATGATAACTCTATATAGTGCTGTCTCACACGAATGTTTCTTTCGAAAACCCGATTGTTCGGAGATTATAATTTTATTACGTTAAGATATTCAAGTAATTAATTTTTTATTACCGTTTCTAATATTTTTTCATCTCTAGGTAGGGTATTTATTGGTCTGAATTCCTCAGCTTTAATTGTTTTTTTTTACTTTTTCAATTGGTATTACAGTCGATGTATTCGATATCTGTGGTATAATATGGTTTTTAATAGACTCATTTATTAATATCACATAAAAATGTCCTATATATTTAAAGGAATCTTTTATAACACCTTCGGATATTAAATTTGTACCTCCTATTTTATTTTTAAATTTGTTCACAATAGTGTATAATTCGTCAAGTGTTATTTCCCGAAATTTCATTTCATATTGTATTACGTCACTATTTGTGGGTGCACTGTCCATATATGAGGGTATGCTGTTTATTATCTCTTGTATGCTGTGTACAAAAAATTTGTTCCTATATATTTAAAGGAATCTTTTATAACACCTTCGGATATTAAATTTGTACCTCCTATTTTATTTTTAAATTTGTTCACAATAGTGTATAATTCGTCAAGTGTTATTTCCCGAAATTTCATTTCATATTGTATTAAGTCACTATTTGTGGGTGCACTGTCCATATATGAGGGTATGCTGTTATCTCTTGTATGCTATGTACAAAAAATTTGTTTAGTTGATTGGTAATTTGTTGATCATTTTCAACTAATGACCCGTTTATAACTACTTTTTAATTACATTATTTTTCTTCTCCCATATTAATAGCCTGTTTTAAACACATCATTTTACTGTCCTTGTAATGCGTCATAACTTTATGTATTTAATTTTTTAATTTTTACCAATTTTTTTAAATATTTTTTGGTTACATTGTATTGTTTCCAATCTGCTGTATCTTTTGCTAGCTTGTACAAACTGTTTTTATAATTATACAGCTCTACGAGTTCATTATCATATTATTTCTTTGTTAGCTTTATTGTCAGATATTTTTCACTAGTCAATTGTTTCATTGAATTTTCGAGTATTGTTTTAAAAAATTCAGCTTTGTTATTTAAATCCATATAACTCCTTTCGATATACGTATGTGTTCTTAAGATATCCGTTAAATGTTCAGGAGTATAGCGATCCTATGTAATTCTTTTTGTTTTTAGTCTCATTTGTATTATTTTTTTTGTAATAAATTGAAACCTAATTGTTGGTTAGCAAAATCCTCCTAGCTGAATCCTCCACGTGGGTGCTGACCGGGCAATGGGCACTACGTCCTCTGTTATGCTGGTTCAGGTTTTTCCAGAACATGTATTCAGGAAGGTCTGAGCCGATTAGCAGGGTAGTGGTGTCTAGCTAAGATGAAGGAATGGCTTCACATGTAGTTTCTACATGTCAGGTCTTTCCCTAATCATGGTTAGGGGGTGTCTGTCAGTAGGCTTAAAATGATAGTGGTGGTCCCACGGGAAAAAAACCGAATGGAGTCGGCTAAGGGTCAAACAGGGGCTGGGATGTCAGCCCAAACGTCGGTGGAAGTAGTAGTTGCTACCGCCGCACAGTGATTTGTCCCATAGACAAAATTCAGAAAGTTTGATGTCATCAATTATATAAAATATGGTATTTTTGGAAAGGTAATACATTGACTAAAAAGAATATGAACTTCTTTATTGTCAAATTAGGGAAATTTGATAACAAATGCTGGAAGAAAAAAATTTATTTTTGATAGCTTGGCGAAAAATGAATGATACAAACTTTACTTTTTTATAAATGTTATTGTTGTATTAAAAAATGAAAAATAAAATAGTTGTCTTTAAACTTCGATGTAAAAATTTGTGAGTACCATGAAAAAAAAAGTTTTTCAAGTAAAAAACAAAAAAAAACCCAACAAATTACGGATTGTAAAAAAAAAGTGCGTAAAAGTTACTAAAAATTTTTTTTTTTGTTTTAAAGTTTAATGTGTTTTCTTTCAGAAAAAAAAAAGAAATTCACCATTTTTTACCAACTTTTTGAAAAAAATGTTTTTTTGTAAATGCCTAAAATGACAATTTTATATCAAAAAAAAATTTTGAAAAGTTCATAATGTAAATAAAATGGTAAAATGTGATGAATGTATGTATTTTTATTAATATATTGATATTAATGTATGTATAGTAACTAAAAGCTCTATTGAAATATTGTTTATCCAATGTCATTTAATTTTTCTCTATTTTACTCTTCCCTCTTCTTCGTATTGACTAAAGCGGTCAATACCGAATGGTTTTGGCAATCGCGCGTTCTCCAGATTTTTCAGGATTTCTTGGGGTTTGTTACTTTACCAAGCAATGCACATGTTAAACAAATAAAAAAATATAAAAGATATAAAAAAATATATAGTATTTGAAAACGATAATATCAGTGAAGGAATTAGGATAGTATAAATTTCTTAGTGAGCGAAGATTGTGATAGTTCTAACGATTCTGAATAAATTATTGTGAAATTTAAGAATATAAATTTTTAATTGATTTCTTAGGGATAAACATCAAACTCAATTCGAGAGCAAACGAAATTGATAAACTGTGGAACAGGGTACAATGTGCCAGAATTATTAAAATTGAGAATACAGGTAAAATTTATGGTAAAAGTGAATCCGTCACTTCGATAAAAGTACACTATCAAGTACACCAGACCGTGAATACCCCTAATAGTAGAATATACATAATATAATATAGTAGAATATACATTTTTCTTTACAAAGTATTCAAGATTATAAAAATGTATTGCTCTTTTCAATAGTTATAATATTAAATTTTTTAAAAAGATTTTTTAATGTTTTTGCATTAATGTACCTGCTAAACTACAACTGCTAGCCAAAAACGGTTACCAAATTTGAAATCAGCTAATCAAGAACCACTAGAATCCGTTATTAAAGCTAAGAAACCTTTTGCGAAAAATAATTGTAGAGTTGTATTATATGCATAATAATTAAATAAGAAAATCAAGCATACAATTCTGGATTTATTCAAAAACTATAAGGGTTACAGAACCGATTACATTTTTGAAATCAGCGGGCCAAAATACATTTAGAAACTTAGTTTCAATTAATTCAGAATACTCCTTCGATTTTTGTCCCAAGCTCATATGGAGACAAATCACTGTGCGCCGGGGGGCACGGTGAGTCAGTAATAAACCGTGTCGCCAGCGACTACACCTCTACTGAAACTGGAGCAGGTTCCAGCAGTTGTAAAGATACTGCCAAATTACAAAGACGTGGTGCCGAATTCCATGTAGAATCGGACCACGAAAGCGTCGCTATCGTTAACACCGCTGAAGAAGAAGAGCTTCTGTTCTCTTCGGGTAAAACCGCAGGTTCCACTTCTGACGGCAAGAAGGGGCCTCGGAAAAAACCCAGTAAAGAGGGAATGAAAGCCAAAGCGCAGTACAAGGCGGCAGTGAAAATCTGCGATCGTCTGGAGGGCAAGTCGGACCTATCGAACGATGAAAAAGATAGGCTGGCTTGGGCGAAGGACACCGTGGAGAATGGCCGTGCGAACTTTGCAACGAGGACTTGGTGTCTACCCTCGGATCCGAAGTTTGCCAACAGGATCGAGGAAGGCATTGCGTCCAAACGTCAGCGTTCCACCGAAAGCGAGGGCCCCTCTGCTAAGAGGCCAAAGCAAAAGGAGGGAGCTGCCACATGCGAGAGGCCATCAACATCCAAAGCGGCTGCTGCGGCTAACGTAGATGCGCGGGAGGGCCCATCGACGTCGGAAGCGGCAGCAGTGGCGAATGTAGTGGCCAAACAACACCTAATAGTGGCGCTCATCGACCGAAGCGATTTGCTTGGCCAGATGTCAGAAGAACGGTGGAGAGCAGTCGAGCTAAAGCTGCTAGAGGCCATGTTCGAAAAAATGAACGCGGAACCAAACGCGCCTATGCCTTTGATGGTGCCGGATGGTTCCAAGGAGTCAAAATACTCAAGTGTCTCGACGATCCGACGCTGAAATGGGTGAAGAGAATTGTGAAGTTATTCCAGGACCTATGGGTTGGAGCGTCACTCGAAGTAGTGGCCGTACCTGCCCAAAGCGAAGGTCTTCATACCTCGAGTGGTAGAACCGCAAAATGCACTGCGTCTTCTGCAACGGCATAATCCAGACGTCCAAACGAGTGACTGGAAGGTGTTGCATGTCGCCAAGCCTGTCGCTAACGGCATGGGGCAGAGCTACATCTTGCAGATCAACAAGGTGGCCGAGGATACTCTGTACACACGGTTTGGGAAAATGGCATGTTTTGGCAGCGTGTACCTACGCCTGAAAAAACGCCATCCAGCCGACAACATCGAAAACACGCTGGGGGCAGGAGAAGTTGAGAAAGACCTCAACGAAATACTTAGCTCCTCTCTCAATCTACGCGATGTCGAGGCAAAAGGTGTTATGGAGTGCGAACCCATCCCAGTGGAGGAGCCGGTAGCAGATGCTAAAGGTCCTTCAAATAAACCTCCATCGTTGTAAGATCGCCTCAGTCGAGCTTCTTCTGAACCTAGAAGAAGGCGGCTACGATGTGGCTTTAGTCCAGGAACCCTGGATAGCTTCGGGTAACTTGGTATCTGGGCTAAGGTCACGAAACTTCAATACATACATCCCGAATGTAAGCTACAAGGTAAGATCGGCTATACTGGTAAGGAAAAGTATACACTCTTATATTTCAGCTTACTTCTCCACAGACGACCTGACAGTAGTGGCAATAGATGGCGGCAGCGATGATCCCCTACTCCTTGCGTCATGCTACATGCCACACGACGGTAACGCTCCGCCGCTAGAGCTTCATAGACTGGTGGAAACAGCCAGCGAGAGGAAGCAGCCCTTTGTCATCGGCTCTAATGAAAACGCACATCACACGGTATGGGGTAGCGCAGACATCAATGACAGAGGTGAGTCTTTACTGAACTACATCTTGCAAACTGAACTTATAATCGCTAATCGAGGTGAGGAACCAACGTATATTGGACCCACCTCAAGAAACGTTCTTGATATCACTCTATCCACCGCAGAAAATACCTCGATCGCAGAATGGAAGGTGCTGGAAACACCGTCGTTCTCAGATCACAAGTATTTAACCTTCAATGTTAGTTTCTACCCAACCCAAATAAGAAAAGTTCTAAGGAATCCAAAAAATACAAACTGGGTCCTATATAGAAAAGTTCTGATGACGGAATTAGATCAACAAACTGTAATCACTTCTCATGTAGATCTCGAGGCAAAACTCGAGGCACTTACTAACTCTCTCAATAAGTCGTATCTAATTTCGTGTCCTTCAGTGCGTACCAAGCGCTGAACCAAACCACCCAGGTGGAACAGGGAGGTGGGGTCACAAAGGCGCTACGTTCGGGAAATCTTCAAGCTGGCCAAGACAGCAGATTGTGAAGAATGCTGGTGCGAATACAAAGATGTACTAAAACAATACAAAAAACAGGTCCGTATCGCCAAAAGAAACTCCTAGAAAGAATTTTGCGGGGGCATAGAAAGGACGGTGGAAGTAGCGAGATTGAGAAAACTGCTAGCGAAGCACCCAACTATGCCAAGCCTTGTCAGGAAGGAAAACGGCGAGTGGGCGAACAACTGTAACGATTCACTACAAGAGCTTGCTAGGGTGCACTTCCCAGGATGCACCAACGCTAATAACAGGGAGCCAGTCAGAAGCATGATTGACACTGTACCGCATAATATAATCACACTAACCAGATTAGAGTGGGCAATAAACTCTTTCGCATCATTAAAATCACCGGGACTTGATGGAATATTTCCGGCCATGTTACAAAAGGAAACACGCAGGTATCCTGGTATGGTGGACCGTCATCAAAAAGAAAACATACGTTAAGCCCATGGAGAAAGTTCAGAGACTCGCAGCGCTATGTACGACGGGGGCAATTAGAACCACTCCTACGGCAGCTCTTGAAGCTATCCTCAACCTACCTCCGATTGACCTCTATGCAGAGAATCGGGCGGCAAAATCCGCATTAAGACTACGAGTAACAGGACAACTTACATGCAGATCCTTCGGACACAGTTCTATAGGCCGGGATGCTACGGTCGCTTCAGACTATATGATTCCGACAATGTACCATGGAAAAAGGATAAAAACTATTATAAGAAAAGAAGGCTGGCGCGAGGGCATGAAACCAATGCGCAAAACTTTCAATATATACACAGATGGCTCGAAAATGTCAGCTGGTGTTGGGGCTGGTGTTTACTGTGCTGAACTCAACATCAGCAAGTCTTTTAAACTTCCCGATTACTGTATCATATTCCAAGCAGAAGTGTTTGCTGCCCGTAAGGCAGCGGAGCTAGCTTGCGTAGATGAAACAGAGAACTGCCTAATAAACATATATATAGACAGTCAAGCGGCCATAAAAGCACGAACATCGCACTGGTCATCATCCAAGAATGTCCTTCAGTGTAGAGTAGCGATGGACAAACTGGCTACCAAGCGTAAGCTATGTATCTATTGAGTACCGAGTCACAAGGGCATAGAGGGAAACGAAGCAGTAGATGATATTGCAAAAAAGGGAACTAGTCTGCCAGAGGATCAAATCAGCGAAGTACTGATGCCTCTGCAGGAAATCAATAGATATCTGAAAGAAAGCATGTGGAGAAGGGCGAATGCAAGGTGGACAAATTTTACTACCTGCAGAATCGCCAAAATCATGTGCAAACCATACAATGAGGGACACACAAAAAATGTTATATCGTTCGACCGTAAAAATTGTAGAACATTAGTGGGTGTTCTAACTGGTCACTGTATGGTGGCAGCTCACGCGTTTAAGCTAAAACTGACTGACAGTGATGAATGCAGGAAATGTCTAGAAGAGGAAAAGTAGACTCTGGAACATCGCCTCTGCTTATGTCCCGCTCTCTCGGGAACTCGTTTGAAGTACTTAGGAGCTTCGACGTTTGGGGGACTAGAAGAAGTCGCCGGACTTAGTGTGAATTCTCTTATAAGATTTGCAAACAACGCTTGCATGTTAAATGATGTTTACTTTCGCTGAAACAATAAAGACTCCTTTCTGGTATCGCTAGGGACCTTGTAGGTCTATGCGTGGCTTCGGCCAGCCAGTCTAACCTAACCTAACCTAAACCTAATTGTTTTATGGTCTGATATTTGGTTTTCATCTAATCTCTCACATTTTATATTATCTGTATCACTATACAGTAGGCCAATAAGTGTTTCAGTACTTTCTGTGATCCTTGTATTGAAATTAATTTTTTGACTCATAGCCACTGTTCCGAATATTTGTTTTAATTTAGTACTGCAAGGAGTGTTTTTATTTACATTTATATTAAAATCTCCGATTAGAATATTATTAATTGTTTTGTCAAATATTTCACTTATGATATCATTTAATTAGTTTAAAAAATTTGTATCGTTTGCACTTGGTGAGTGATACAACACTCCTAAATGCCATTTAATGTCTAGGTTTTTTAATTTAATTACTATACTGCCGTGCTAAGCATAACATACTTATCTGACATTTTTTTTGAGTTAGTGGTATATTCGGCATCTTGGGAGGTGCACGCACCTTCTCAGAAAGTTTGGTAAACATACCTTTAACCTGTAACTATTAAAACGTGTGTTCAAAAATACATATCTGCAAACATCATCAATAATACTTAGCATAAACTACTTATCTGCATATTACTTAGCATAAAATACTTATCTGCAATTTTCAACTGCAGATAAGTAAAACAATTATTGTTGTTCCCTCTTAAAACTTAACAAAGTGGTATTTGTAACACCGTCCCACACAACCTCAGTCTCGGAAAAACTTCTATATATTCTGGTAGTGGGGCTCAAAATAAACAAATGCTCGTATATCAATATATTTTTTTAATAAAAAAGGTATTTTCTTGAATATATAGGAGTTTTTCTTGGGACTGATCAAAATTTTAAATTTGCCGTACGGTGTAATAATTCCGCAAATATTTCGGTGAAAAAAAGAGTAAAAAACAAGTTTTTTAATATATAACCCTTTAACCGACTAAAAAGCAGAAACTAAATTTCCTTTAAAATCATTTGAGCAATTTCGATTTAACATTAAGGGTTTTTGGCGACTTTAAAATCTGCAATGATATTCGGAGGAAAGTACCCAAAAACCCTTAATTTTATATCGAAATTGCTGAAATGAATTTAAAGGAAATTTATTTTCTGCTTTTTAGTTGGTTATATTTTAAAAAACTTGTTTTTTCCTCTTTTTTTTTTCCTCTCATTTTTTTTTTTTTTTTTTAATTTTTTTTTAAATTTTTTTCCCCCTTTTTTCCCTTTTTTACTCTTTTTCCCGAATGCGAACCTAAGTAAAAAATTTCAGCTTTGTAGCTTACAATATACGAAAGTTAGGTCTTTAAATTGGCTCCATCCCGCTCCCCTTTTCCCCCACACCCTCCAAAGGGTACAAAATTTAATTTTGTCAATCAAAAAACTCACCTACCAAATTTCATCATTGTAGCTTGGAAGTTATGCCATGTTTAAAAAAAGGGGTTTGTGTTCCCTTACGGCCCCCTACGCCTCTGATGGACCCCAAAATAGAATGCATTATCACCGGAGCTCTATCAGTGTTCCAAATTTCAGCGCTCTAGCTTATGTGGAAGTGTATGAAAAAGCTTGCCGCATATTTGAGGATATATATATATATATATACTAGTAAATTGACCGTGCCATGCACGGGAAAAAAACACACTAATTTGAAAAAATTAAATGTTTACTAAATATATTTTAAATGCAAAAATATTTTCTATGTTTTTAAAATTTAAATGTAATTTTTTTTATAGAAATTTGCGAAATATGTAATTATACCCCCACACTCACTGTGGCAGAGTATACTCACTTTGACACAACGTTTGTAACGCCCAGAAGGAGGCGTGTCCGGTATGGAAGAGTATATATATTCTTGATCAGCATCACCTCCTGAGTCGATTTAGCGATTTCCGTCTGTCTGTCCGTCCGTCTGTCCGTCCGCACGATAGCGGTCGCAGTTTTAGAGATATCGACTTGAAACTTTGGGTACATGTTTTTCTCTTCAATATTGAGATCAAGTTCGAGAATCAGCCAAATCGGACAAAAACTGGGCGTGGCTCCCATACACCGAAAAAAAAGGTCAACATTTTTCAAGTCTTTTTTATTGCTGCATTCGATTGGAAATGTTTAGAAAGGGTCAAAATGGGGTCTTGAGACCAAGTTTTTTTTTTGGTCGATTTGATTGGAAATTTTTAGAAACGGATTTTGGACATTGTCTGGGCTCCAAAACTATTTATAGGTGGCTCAAAATGGGGTCATGAGACCACATAATTTTATGTTCAATGTACTTCTTCCTACTGTGTGGGGGTATTTCAGCTTCGGTATAGCCGAAGTCTCTAGTTTTTTAATAAAAAGTGGATTTTTAATCTTCAAAACAAATTAACATAATATTGGCGAATAATCGCCAATATCTCGCAAGTGAATCGAAGAGAATCTCTGCTGCTTCTTTCCACATACTTAAAATATGCAAATTGTACATGAAACAGTCTGAACTGAAATAAAGCCGGGATTCCAATCCGTACTCCAGACATTTATATTTTATAGTCCAGATATTCATGAAGATTTTCCAATTTATTAACATGGTTAGGTCACAAAAGACCCTTTTATTAGGTCGCAGTGCAAATCCCCCTTTTATTATTATTAACATGGTTAGGTAAAGCAAAACCAAGAAGAAGTATCTGAAAATGTTAGCAATTCGATATATCGCTGATTCCCTGCAATAAAGACACAACTAAAAAATCATATTGTTGGGAAATCATGATTTGAAATTTAAAATTTCCGTTTTTTATATGGATTTCAGTACTTGGAATGTTTTTAAAAAAGATTAAAATACATCAAAAATTAAAGATATGAATTCTGCCTTTTGACAGCATGCCGATAAATATCTGAGAATCCTAGTGGATTCATAACTCCAAAAACCCGAATTTTGATTTGTGTCTTTATTGCAGAGAATAAGCGATATATGCACATTGGACCGGTTCCTTTGTACATAAAAATGGCTTATGTGAAGTTTGGAGCCAATCTGATAAAGAAAAGTCGGCTCGGAATGCACTTCTTTTTCCCCATACAAAAATGAAAAACATTGGAAATAGTGCTTGGATTTTGAGCACACTTTAAACTTTATCCGATTGGCTCCAAACTTCACATAAGTAATTTTTATATAACCCTTTCGCTACATGTTTTTCATTTCGAGCCTTGAAAATCTATTATCCGTTAATTATTGCTATTAATGATGCTAATAGTGATAAAAAATCAAAATTTGAAAAAAAAGCTAGTTTTTTGGAATGTTGCCATATGGCAACAAATTTGCTTAACGGTCTAAAAATTTTCAATATCAAATTTATTGCATATGTGCTTAAATTTATATAAGTTTATGTATTACATTTAAAAATGAATTTTTTTACCAAAAAAATTTTTTTTCCTAAAAAATACATTAAATATCTTTACATTTACTTATATATTAAAGTTAATCAAAGTCAAATTCATTGTACGTGTGCATTTATTTACATAAATTTTATTCATGACAGTTCAAAATAAACTTTTTTTACATAAAATACATATAATATAATGCATACAATAGTTATATAATATATATAAAAGAGACGTGTATGTTTGTCTCGAGTAGACGCGAAAACTACAGCACCGATTCTCACCAAAATTTATATATGTGTTCTAGGGGTCGTGAGTCGTAACATAGGATAGGATTTGACACGACCACTTTTACCGCCCACAAGTTAGGAAATACGTATTTCTCTCACATTTGTGAATCTTTTAAAGCAAATACCATATGATCAACTTGGTTGCCACCTAGGACTTAATTTTTCCCCACCCAAGCAGTGTTACCATATCTGCGATGTTTTTTACCTTTCGGTTTCTTTCAAAGTATGAAATCGATTTGGTAAAGTATTTCACGTCGATGTACCGATCACAAATTTCAACAACTTCGTGTATTTTCAACATTAATTGCAGCAGGGAGTAATAATTAAGGTTATTTCCATTTGATTGCATGTAACTTTTCAACAATGGAAAAAACCTAAGGCAATGCCAAAATAACACGGCTTCTCCTTGAGTATTACATATTCGCAATTCCATAATTTGCCCCAATCTCCCAGTGCACATTTTACGCCCACTTTCACAGTACTTCATTTCCACTTAAATGCATTTGCCATTTACATTCCAAATAACTACGGAAAAATGTCTATTGTGAATGGAAATTAAATTATACCCAACTTAATGCTCCTACACACTGCCGCGAAATTTCCCCAAAAATTGCTCAAAAATTGCAAGCCGATATTCGGCTCGGACAAATTTTTTCGTGCTGAAAAATTTCACAAAAACAAAAACAAATGCATATCATTCTAGAGCGCACTATCGTATTTTCAAAAAAGTACCACGACACCAAGGAAATTTTGCATTCATGTGTTGCGACCTTAAATGCTCACGGCGAAAGTCGCCCACTTTCACAGTAATCCTACACACAGTACTTCATTACAACTTAAAATACCCAAAATACCCGCGGTACTTTCTCGAAAATTCTTCCAGCAAAGATATTGGAATAAAAAAATTTGTTTGCGGTGAAAAATTTCAAAGCTACAACTAAAAATGTGTATCATTTATAAATTTTTTTTAAAAAAACGCAGTATCGCATATTCAAGCAACATTTTTGTTTAAGTTCCGTACCGGCTGCGGAATTTCGCGTTGGCTTATGGGGACCTAAATGCAGGCAAACCGCCATTAATATTACCAGAAGACGTCCATTGCGAATGAAAATTAAATTAAACTTGACTTAAATGCACACACTGCAAAAGGCCTTTTCGTCAAAAAAGCACTGCAAAATTGTTCCAACAAGTTATAGAAATCACTTTCTTCCCACAAGAAAAATTTACAAAAACACAGCAGAACGTCTCTCAATGTGGCAACACTCCTCACAGACGGGGCGCTCAACCAGTGCAGCCAACTTAAGGCAAATTTCCCTTCCTAAGGTAATTTTTGATTTAAGTGTTTACACTGCCGGGCCATTTTGTGCGAGCATTCGGCTACGTACCAAAGCTCAAAGATCGTAATCCAGTCGTTTGCACCGGCCGAATTACGGGATTTGTTTCAAATACTTATACCACATGTCATTTAATTTAATTTCAATAATCTTCCAAACATACTTTACTGCGCTACATACATACATACAATACGAATCATTCATTCATTCATCAAAACCTATTTCAATACCGATCGCTACATCAATTTTCCTCTCTATAAAATTGTATAAAATTAACTCCACAGTATAAACACCAATTAAACATATATATTTAAAAATTACTTTCATCCATTCATCCATTACATTGCAGACAATGCAACAACAAAAAATTATTTAGGCCCAGCGAAGCGGACCGGGCCCAGCTAGTATAATATAAAAATGGGGGAAAAAAATAAGAAGGACAAAATTATAGGTATATTTTCATTGAACGTGTATCAACTGTCGCAAAATTCAAATTTAGACACGTACAAAAAAATATATCATTAAATGGAATTGTTGCCAAATGGCAACACGTGCATTTTAAAAAATCGCCACAGCTACGAGAATTTAATTTTTGAATTTTTAAAAATGCAAACATGTAGTACGACTATTTCTTAACATTATTGCATCAACACTTTTTTTAAAATAATTTTTTTTAAACAATTAAATTTAAATTTTTTAAGTGATGTTTTCGGTAAAAAATTTCTCGCGTCAATATGGTGCAATAAAAAACGGAAATTGTTGCTATTCAGCAAACCGAAAAAAAATGTTTATACAGAAATACTTCAAATAAACCAAAGAAAAAAATTGCATTAACTTTTTTTTTGTAAATTGTACCGAGTCTGGTCCACGTAGTCTTAAAGTGTGATGTTGCCATATGGTAACAAATTCGCGAACAGGATAAAAAGGAACCAAACTAACCCAATCGGGCAATCGGACACTCATTTTGAAGAAAGCTTCTATTTTCATAAGTGAAATAACAATTTTAGTTAAATTTTCTTTTACTTTTACTTTAAAATTTAAACTTTTTTGACTTTAGAACCGATATTTGCCTATGATATATTATGAATTAAACCTCAATGCAAGATATAAAATATACTTCAACGGATGAAGTGCAAGGATGAGAACGTGATGTCTGCTTAGGAAGTTTTGGAAGCTGTAGGTCCGTTTGAAAAACATTTACGCCCAGTTCCGAAGCAGAATTAAAAAATGACTTTCTTCGGCATTTTGCCGATACTTTTGTAGGGTATCCACAAATATAATGAATTTTAAAGCGGTGTTGTGAAAGCCATGGACTTTTCTTGAAGAAAGAGTAAGACTGAATCGTTTGTCACAAACAAGAAGGCTGACAAGAAAATTTGACTTTCCGAACATTGGTTCTGATAAAAAAAATATGCTTTTTGTGGGAATTTCAGTACGAATATACTGGCAACAATGCTTTAATGATAAAGTTTGAGTCCCGTTACTTCCTGATATTCAGTAAAAAAAAAATTTAAATCATTTCGGGGGGGGCTTTAACCCCTCAAGCCCCCCCCCCCCCCCTGGCTACGTGCCTGTCTGGGGTTGTTCTTGCCGGGTGTTAATTTTGCTTCTGCTCGCGAGTGTGTGAAAACAACCAAATTGAAATTGAAATAAACTCGCGGTTAGTAACTTAAAGGTTGAAATTCTCAACCTAAAAGTTTAAATTTGAAACCCTGAGGTTGAAAATTTCAACCTAAAAAGTTGAGAACTTATTAGTGTTTTTGGGAACCCGAGTTCAAATCCCCCACGGCACGATTTAAATTTCCGTTTCCTATTTTTTTTTTTTGTTATATTCTTTTTTTTTCTAATTGGTTTTGCACTATATATGTCATATATAAATATATATATAGATAAATATATCCTCAAATCTCCGGCAAGCTTTTCCATACAATATTTTTTTTGGGGCAATTCCTATAAAAAAATGGAAAGTTACGAATGCTTTAGTTTCTCATAAAATTTTATTATGTATTAAAAAAATTTTGTTCTTTAACCTTTTTAAATCTTTTACGGAATTAACGAAAGTTAACACTTTTAGTTTAATTTTTTTGATATTAACCCATTAATGACGAGAGTGAAATTTTCGGACTTTTTTCACGATTTTTTCAGGAATACCTAGAAATGACCTAAGAAACGAATTTCTAACTTTTTTTTTCTTGGACCGCTCTCCGTTTGCTCAGCCCTAGCCGTTACCATATGGTAACACTCGTCACAACCCTAGCAAAATTACTTAATTTAAGATATTATTGTTTACAACTACTTTTTTTTGAAATTTTTGAAAGTTTAGCAATGTTTTAAGATTTATTTTGTAAAACAAATTTTAATCGTCTAATTTTTTTAAATCTAAAATTTTTTTTTTTTAAAAATTTTGTTAAAAAAAATCTATAAATTCAGGAGCATTTTTAATCACAAAAGTTTCTTCTTTTTTTGATGCACATTTTTGCATCAAAAAAAAATTTTAAAGCCCCAAGGAAAAAAGTTAGAAAAGTAGGTAAGTTTTCAACTAGGATTTTCTTGATAAGTGTCCTGGTAGTCATCATAGAATGGGGTCCGATAGACCTTTTCAATAGTAATCAAGTTGATATTCTTAAAATGTTGGCAGTCACTCAAGGCTGGCCCTAATTATCTGTCCGCCACTGTATATAATATGTATCTACACCTACACCAAAATACTGCTTAGGTTTTCAATAACATAAGAAATATCTCCATATGAACTGAAATTGGAAAGGTCCTCGTCATCATTTCATTTGACATACACAACTTACATGGCTGTAAAAGAGGTTTACGATGAAGCCCATAGGAAGTACCTGCTTCATCTTCCTCCTAATCATCTTGTCCAGCCAAATAAAATTATGCTCATCGTAATGTAAATTTGTTAAAAAACAATTGAGTAAGTTTCAACCGGTCGAAGTAAACCTATATATACCATGCACCCTTCCATCTGAGACCTGGTCGCCATCTTCCGCTCATTCCACCGACGGTACTCACATGTGCTCCATTTAGTAGTACTTTTTTACATTCATCAGCTCGGCATGACCCAGCGATCTTAGACGTGGATTTTGTATGCGTCATGATGTCATGTCATGATCGGGGTATTGCTCATATAGCTTTTGCGGCACTAACCATCGACGCAAAGCGGACAATATATCTTACGGAGAATTTTCCTACCGCAATTCCCGTGAAATTGGGTAACATTTGTTACAAAACTCGATTTTTACTTGTATGGATGGTAGGCGTGGCAGTTGATCGATTTCGCCCATTTGCAACACCAACTCCTTCTAGGACCTCCAAAGGATAAATACAATGTTTGGACCGCCTAGCTTTCATTTAGATCCTCCAAGAGCCCATACCAATCGAAATAACGGACATACATACGGATATGGCTAAATCAACTTAAGAGGTGCTGCTAATTTTTCAAAAGCATACCAAGTACATAACCACACTTTAAAGACAATTTATAGATAAAATATATTTAACTAAAAAAAATATATTTCAATCCAATATATAGATAAAATTTACTTCATTTTACAAAAAATGCTCAAATATGTACGCAAATATGTATATAAACATGTACAAACAATTTTTTTAAATCTGAATATTAAAAAAAAATTTAACTAAAAAAAATATATTTCAATCCAATATATAGATAAAATTTACTTCATTTTACAAAAAATGCTCAAATATGTACGCAAATATGTATATAAACATGTACAAACAATTTTTTTAAATCTGAATATTAAAAAAAAATTTTTTTATAATTATATTAAGTACACAAACAAACTATAAATAATTTTATTTTATACGTTTTCTAATACTTTGATATTCTACCCAAATGCCAAAAAAAAAAATATTCAAAATATATAACTTTTTATGGCAATGAAAAATATTCTTACTGGAAAGGTCGTGCCTTTTCGCTGTTTTTGCCTACTTTTTAAAAACACTACTTTTCAATTATCCGCCACGACCGCTACTGACGGGCGATTGCTTAGAGTTATATATCAAAAGAAAGATCAAAGTATGCTTTATTAACATCAAAAAACGGATTAGTGATATCCGTTCAAATATTTTTGTAATTGCACATACCGTAGAACGCTATCAGCGTTACCATATGGGCACGCTCGTCATGAATGGGTTAAGTAATTAGTTTGGCGTTTTCAAGAAATGTATCTCATTGAGTCCAGAGACAAACCTAGCGGTGGAATAATTTTTTTGACAAATGATTCTTACTATATAGACCAAATATGCGCAAAAAATTAGTTTTTCAAATTTTTACCGGTTTACCCTTAGATTTTGGGGGTGGTACAATACATTGTACAGCAGGACTAAACGATAGTGCACATGCGTATAGGTAGCTTTAAATCAATTCAGTTTTTTCTTGAGAAAAAAAAGGGAGCTGAAAAATAAATAATTCTTAAATTAAATAATAACAACCACAATTCGTAAAAAAAATTATTTTATTCATAAAAAACAATTTTATTACAAAAAAAACGTAAATAAACATACAAAATTAGAAATTATTTAAAAAAAAATTCATAGTTTCATAGGAGAAAGTTCGTTATTTGCAATTCTCATACCGACATCTGTTTGGAGTTTTGTCATCAGAAAACATAGCTAGATGACCTATCTGATCGTAACGAACATCTTTCGATACTGAAATTCGCTTCCGTTTATCTGGTTGCTGGCCATGAGGAATTTCGCCATCATCTGTTCTTGGTCGCCCGGCAGATCTTTTGGCTTTTGAATCACACAAGATTAAAGTTTTCGCCAACTCGTTTTTGAAATGAAGAAGATCCATCTGATTTTTTATTGGCATACCATTTACTTTTTATCGAAACATCAAAGAAATGCATAATTACTCGCAATGCCCACTTTTTAGATTTCAAATATATGCGATTTCAAATATATATTGTAGCATTTGGTCTAAAAGGTCGACCCCAAACATATAGTCATTATAAAGAGCAGCTACCTCTGGTCTTTTCACATCTACATACTTTTTGTCTACCTTAGAGTAACGTTTTACTAAGGCTTCTTTTCCAATGCCAACATAGTTTGAAGCTGGGTAAACGGCCTTGTTGTCATACCATTTTGTTATGATAACTTTTCCATTCCGACTTACAAGTTCTGTCGAGGTTCCACGTCCTTTTGCTTTCATCTCATTATCTGTAGGTAGAGGAGGGTGGTTGAATCGATTGACACGAATCGTGCAAATTCGGCTATTGTGTAAGATTTCAAACAAATGGAAAGTTGAAAGAAAAACAGTTTGTAACCTTTCTCCTGTGGAATTCTTTTACATAAATGTAGAACAATCGTAGCACCAAAACCAAATTGTTGCAAGTGCTGTTCAGAGAGTTCTGTAGTCTTCCCTTGATATGCTATGAAATCATAAGGTCTTCCACTTTTTCCGCATAGCACAAATAACTTTATGCCCCATGGATTGGGGCATAAGGAAAACGCTCCTTTGAAGGGAATCATTTGTTCATCAATGCACAGATATTGCTCTAAATTATGTTGCCACAATGATTCACGAACAGCTTCCATAATTGGTCTGACCTTGTACAATCTGTCCACATTGTCGACAGGTTTAGCGGTATTATCCACCAAGTAAACCATCATTCTCAATTGGAAGAAACGATCCCTTGACATATTTTTTTAATAAATGGCACTGCAGTAGCATCTTCCCAAAACATACGAGCCATTTGGAAGAAATCAAATTAAAGGTATTTTGAGAAATAATCGTATGAGATTTTCATCGCACGTTGAACAAAATCAGGTTCCACAAATGGATCTGCATAACTAGTTGTACAATTATTTCTAACATGACGCCACTTGATTTCCTTCGATTTTGTATATTCAAAACTTTCCTGTTGTTGCGGCTCTTTATGTTCTATAGCAGGTGATTGTGTCTCACCTATCGATCGTAGTGTTCTTTGCGAACAAATCGATGAGTTTTCTACAACATTTGACAGTTCTGACCGGGCAAACGAACATGGCGACAATGCATGTATAGACGTAGTAGCAAGGATTTCAGACGTAACTGAACCTCTCAACGAAGTGTTACTTGAAATTGAATGAAGAACTCTATTTCTTAAAACTTTTTCCGAATAACGGCGGCCTGCATTGCTTGCATTTTTGGTATAATAGTCGACAAATGATCCATCAGCTTCCTCATCAGTTTCAAAAGGATCTTCCTCCTCTGAGATTTCATCAACATCGGGGTTACGGTGTCTCCCTTGTGATTCAATGTCAAATTCGAATTCTGGAGCATTGCAGTCATTTTCGTCTTCAGCATCTGACATGTTTGCCAACAAATCATACCACTGCTCCTCGTTTAACAATTTTCCCCTATACGAGGCCATATTAAGCGACTAAAAACTGAAATTCACTGTAATATAAAACCCAAAACACAAACAAATCAATAATGAACCAGCATTGAAATCAAATTTCTAGGAACACGTAAAAACTAAATGCAAAATAAAAAAATTTGAATTTGTTCAACCACTGAATCCTCCCGTACAATACGTTGGTTTTAAAGCCATTTTTTTCTGGATGTGATCAAATTGCTAAATCCAATCAAAGATATTAAATTTTAAGAAATTTTAGGAAACTTGAACCTAATATTATAGTACTTGTTTACAGTACTTACATTTATGTGCTTGTGTCGCTTAACATAAATAGGGTGTTACCCTATTTTTAAAGATAACTTTGGAAGCGTGAGCTCGATATGCACAAGCTATAGCTTGTTAATAAAAAAAGAGTAAAAAACAAGTTTTTTAAAATATAACCCTTTACCCGACTAAAAAGCTGAAAATAAATTTCCCTGAAATTAATTTCAGCAATTTCGATTTACAATAAGGGTTTTTGGCTACTTTATTCCTAATATCATTGCAGATTTTGAAGTCGCCAAAAACCCTTAATTTTAAATCGAAATTGCTGAAATTAATTTCAAGGAAATTTAATTTCAGCTTTTTAGTCGGTTAAAGGGTTATATTTTAAAAAACTTGTTTTTTACTCTTTTTTATAACCCTTATATTAACTTGCTTTGGGCGGACTATATATAGATATATATATATATATATATATATATATCCTCAAATCTGCGGCGAGCTTTTTCATACACTTCCACATGAGCTAGAGCGCTGAAATTTGGAACACTGATAGAACTCCGGTGACTTTCCTCCGAATATCATTGCAGATTTTATAGTAGCCAAAAACCCTAAATTTTAAATCGAAATTGCTGAAATTAATTTAAATAAAATTTATTTTCTGCTTTTTAGTCGGTTAAAGGTAAGCACAAAATTTCAGC